>JAVRRP010000346.1:0-20307 GCA_036872775.1 Oleoguttula sp. CCFEE 5521 | reverse complement strand
TACAGAAACAACCCATCGCCTCACGAATTCCGCCGACTATGTCGTCAGTTTGGCTGGAACAACCATCCCAAGTTCCCTGGCCAGTACGAAGAAGCGCGCAACCGATATCGCATCGCGATGGTATGCTCCTTCAATGAAGTGTTTGGGGAAGATGTGGATGCGACAAGGTCGTGGACGCACCTATGCACAATGCTCAATATCGAGCCCGTGCCACCGACAATCGTAGAGATGAAGGAAGTAAGAAATTTTCTAGGGTAACGATGTGGAGACGCCTACTAACTTATGATAGACCGTTACTCGAACTCACGTCAACTTGTCGGATCTACTTCATAGTGCGAGAACTGGAACACCAGTGAGAATATTTGCGACGCATGACGAGTTGGTGGCCTACACCCAGGAAGAGGGAAGATATTTCCCGAAAGAAGATGCCTACGCTGGTGGATTATTGAAGTTCCTCCTTCGTGAAATTCACAATAAGTATCGCGGTAGACGAGGAAAAGACGGGGCGACAAATCGCCTGCGAGGAGACTAATCGTTGATGTTCGATCGGCGGCGCAAGCCATGAAATGTTGGATTTGCAAGGTGTGTTTGAGGAAAACCTACGCTTGGTCGCCGTGGGTGCTTGGTAACCACTCGTACTGAGTTATTCCATGAAATCTGCCGCTACATCAATCAGACGTGTGCGAGGGGTCTCTTTGTACCATAGTGGCCAATTCATGTCAAATCCTCCAGCTTGATATCACAGTCGTTGGCCTTGTGGCTTTGAGGTGAGACGTACCGCTCTCTGTTTTTGATCTGTTCAGGCGAGGCCGATAGCCTTATGTCCTTCTCAAATGTTTCGGACAGACCACATGTCTCCTTATCATACATCCCCTTCGACAGCCAGTCCTCCCAGTATTGGACAACGGATCGGGCGTGCTCAAGCGTGGTCAAGAACCACTCCTCATGTCGTTTGGGCTTGTGGCGGCAGAATGTACAGTCATTAGCGAAACGATAGCGCTTGTCAGCTAGCTTGTTATGGACGATTGCTTCGAGTCGTTTGGCGTGCGGTACCATACCAGTAGTGTACACTTGTTTGATTCGGATCCTGCAATCTCTTCTGGCATTTTCGAAGCGACGCTCCAGTGACCAATACGTAGTATAGCCGATCTTGATGTAGTCAGGGACATCTGGAGTGACCCACATGTACAGTTGCCCTTCCTTCTCTTCAGTGTCGCCTAGTGGTTCTTCTAGCAGCCTCCGCAGCTGTTCCGCGACTCTGCCTCTTATATACGGCTTCATCTCAATCCCCTTCGCCGGGACTGCATCGTTTCCGTGTTGCTTGAACCATTGATCAGCGACGTCAGTCACTTTAGTAACGTGGTTGTATCGGTGACAGGCCGCCAGTTCTATGAAACGCATCACTTCCGCTTTGAACTTCATCGGATCTCCGGGTTTACTACGGGCGAGGAAGTTCCTAATCAAAGCAGAGCGCTGCGAGCGCCGAGCAGCTTCTGTCCAATTGCTTTCCTTGCAAAAGGTGCACCTTCTAGATTTATCTTTGACCCAGGCCAGGCACCGCGCTTGACCAAGTTGCAGACTTCACCAGGAACGAAGTCGAATATTGCTCGGATCATATCCTTAGCTTGCTAACATCCTAGGAAGGCATCCACCGTAGACACTGGCCTTGCGTCGAACTGTCTTGAATGTAGATTCTAATGGTAAAGGTATCAATGGCGGCGTGATTCTAGCTTGAATAGTCCTTATTAGCGCATTGCCAATGTTTATCAAAGTTGCAGAGCGTAGAAAGATGTAGCATAATATCTGATCAAGGAGGAATGCCGCTCGCCAAGTGAGTTGACTTGTGGTCCTCTGACCATTCTAGCGGCGGATGGTTGTGAATGCCCCGCCTAGATGCATGATGTGCCGCATGGTCTCATACCGTTCTGAGATCGTATAAAGGGGAACTGAATACTTCATTTGTGTAACATTTGTCTATACCCGGTCTGCCGAAGTCCGAAAATCGCGCAACGTTAAGAGACCCAGAGTCATTGTAGCATGGACGCCACCAGCTAGACACATAGCGCCACCGTTTGAGCGAAGCACAATACCTACTGATCAAGGCACAAACGGGAAAGACTTCTCCGCCTCGCCCGAGCCGCCGTAATGCAGTTTGTGCTATTCAATCAAGGTTAGCTAGCAAGTTTACGGCATTGTGCAAAGACGTCTAGTGTGGCTCCCTCGCCCTGCATACATCAACCGTCCCGGCCCTCTGTCCGGCAAGTTACCAAGCCTCAATCCTACAATCGCATACACAAATTTGCATAGACCATGTACCGGCGGTGCATGATCTGTGCTTGCTCTACACGTACGCTAACTGGGGAACCACCGACAGGTCATCAGCTGCTGAGCTGCATGTATAGCCAAGACATACATCCGAGAGTTCGTCGCCCGATCGCACACCTACGCTAACATCGTTACGAACAGGCTGTAACAGACATCTAGGTACTGACGCGACGCACCTTGCAGTAGGTAGCTCCCTTACTGGAGAGATTAACGCGCAGCGTAGTTCGGAACGACGCGTTATTGTGGCACGAAATCCGAGCTTGCCCGAGCAGGATTGTTCCACTTTGTAGCCGCCCAGTTGCCATCAGATTGTGGAGCATCGCATGCATCAAGGCACGCATGTCTACGTCCTCACGCGCAATTGACTAGCCCTGATTACCGCCTAGCACAGCTCCTGATTCGTTCATCATTCCACCGGTCGAGAGCACTATCAGCTCTGCGTAGAAGCAACACACAATACGCTAGGACACAGCACAGCGACGTTGACAAGATGCAAACCGCTGTAGCCCGCAATCTAATGCTCAGCTGGTAGATCTGAGCCACGTCCTGCCAAACCCGGGTATGCAATGCACGCTATACCCTGTAGTATTACGCTGAGCTATACAAGCACCTTAACAGTGTTCAGTTTGGAAAGCATGACGCCGGTCTCGTCCATGTTGTAAACATTCTCTTACAGAACAATGGGATTCCGTAGGACCTCTCCGATCACGTTAAACCAGTGCGCGGCCTTGTCAAAGATATCGAAACGATTCCAGTCTAACGCCCCACTCTTGCTCGCTTTGAGGACACATGCATGGCGCTTATGGAAGGACTGTGCCCAATTCTTTCCTGGGGGCTTGTTCACTCTGTCCGGCAGGGATCGCCTTCGGGCGAGGCTGAAGGCAATCGAGCCTACATACTTTATTCGCACGGGACGCCCGAGAGCATCCTGCTGTATTAAGAACTTCACAAGCGCTTTCTCTTCCGGTGGGGTGAGGTACTGCTGGCTTCTCGCCTTGTCATTAAGCGACCTTCGTCCGCGTGCGCGATGTTGGAGAGTAGTGCGAGGGATGTCGCCGTGATCTGCTAGAGCACGGAATAATGTCGGCACGCTAAGTGGAAGACCCTGTGCCAGTGATTGACTGGCCGGTCGGACATAGTTGCTTACGTGACGATAGCAGCGAAATGTGGCCTGAAAGTAAATTCTATCCAGCATGCGGCTCTGCTACGCAGCAGCAAGGAAACCTCGTCACGTGGCAAATAGATGCTTCTAGAATCTCAAGCCTGCGCCACAATTGATCCCGGCGTTGACGTGATTCATCAGGATACACAGTCACGTGAAGGTCTCCGATATGGACTACTTCTGATTTTGCTTAGTCATGTGTGGCCCGATGACGCTCAAGATAATCAAAGCGCCAAAGTTGTGGATTACGAAGAAGCGCAACTTAGATCTTCTGGATCAAGACCCTAAGAGCTACGCGCAGAAGTTGTAGCAAATTGATGTTGATGACCCCAAGAAATGGGAAGGCCGCCGCCAGCTCGGCTATCAGCACTTATACTATTTTCCGATAGTGAATCAACCGTTCTACTTGCACGTGAGGGATGCTAACGCGCGGAAGTGTGTGCGCATAGCGTAGAGAGAGCAGGGCTATCGCGGGACATGGTCGGTACGAATAGACGCTAGAGGGCTCCACTAGATCTGTCTTCTTGCTCCTCAATATCTGCACAACTCTAGCGTTATCTGGGATCATGCCTAGGCAGGTCAGGCAGCGCCTTGTCTGCATGCGAACAATCTGCTCGGCCGAATGGCGCCTCAATGCACTGGGCCTTTATTAGCCCATTGATGGAGTGCGACAACCCACTGATTGACTTCGGGGATGTAATGAAAGGTCAGCAACATGGATGCCTCCGTGCCTTCCCCAATGTAATACCAAGTTCTGACTGAAGATGCCATCATGCCGTGCAAGATGGCGTGGACTGTGACAGTGCAATGCTCATAGCGAATCTTATCATTCTCACAATCTACCCAGTCGCTCGCCAAAGAAGCGCTAGAAAGCTCCAAGGCAACAATGCTTCCCAATTCAGAGAGTGGTAGTACGATCGCATCTCAGCTGCGACCGCTTGAGCGCGTCCGAGTTGCAAGGTCATACCCAATTTCTCAAAGCACTGCTGAGCGAGGTGAAGCGGTGCCGAAACCGAGGCAGCCTGAGAGATGTTTCCGCAGGCTTCGCGAAGAAGGAAAGGTATGCTTCGGCAGAGCAATGTTCCACCTGCAGAGCATTCCGCTTGGAGATTGCGATCTTTCAAGGCGGCTGAAGCTGCAAGGTCACCACGTTGAGCTGCGAGATGCTCGATATCGAACAATGACATTCGCAGTAGCAGCAAAGTCGACCAGTACAAGATGTAGGTGTTGGCGACGTCGAAGGATGGGAAGATCATGGCGAGACCAAAGTGTCGCTCCAAGTACGCCAAGTAAGGCTGTAGCGATGGGTAATGTTGGAGGTCAGTGGCAACAATGCCTCCTGACTAAGTAATGCTGGATAGAGGAATTGGGCCAAGCGAGCTTTCCAGAGCGACTTCCACTTTCCGAAACTCGTGAAGGAGCCCAAGCAAAGACAGTTCTCTACCGCGAGACTTCATAGCGCTGTCGGCTGCCTGCAGTAGATAAGGCACGCGTGAAACTTGTTGAAGCAATTGCTCCAGTCCCGGGCCCTGGCAAGGTTGCTGATCGAAATGACGAGACACCGGGGAAATGGAGCCAGGATCTCGGGTGAATAGAGCACGGGTCAGCTGAATATTTAATCAGAAATTGGCTACCTTCTCAGTACCTTCTAGCTATAGTGCTGTACTGACCAAGAGCAATCGTGCCGAGCGGAGTACGAAATTGGTTAGCGGTGCGCTATGGGAGGACTGCACTATACGATCCACTAACGCTGCCATACCAGCGAAGTGGTGCTCACGAGACTTTGCGCTCTGGGGAACAGCTCGATAGGTCTGGCATAAACATAGCAGTCAGCCTCCCCTAGAGGCATACTGGACCGTACAAGGCGACATATTCTGATCGCTTACCTCGCATAGGAGCAGGTGAAAGACTGTCCCAGTGACAGCGGTTAGATCAGGACCACTGCAATTCATCTCTCTCTGGAGAAGGCCTAACATCAAGCCATAGTATTTCTGTCCCTGCTCGGCAATCGTTGCGCATTGTCTCCGGGAAGGCATGACAAGTCAGCAGTCTGTCCGTAATATTTCGATTCCGGTGCACTCACCCGCTTACTACAGACGCGACTTGCAGCAGGCCAAGCGCATTAGTGGACGCGATCCACGCACGCGATCGGTGTAGCACCTGCTCCGCGTCCTTGCTCACTGTGCCAAATATTCGAGAAGAAGCGCGAGAGAAATGACCTCTCACGAATGCTGCAGTCAGAGCCTGGTACGTGACGACTTGGCTGTACAAGGTCGGGGGTATGAGAGACATAGCAGGATTTGTGCTTCCGGTAGGAGATCGGGGCTCGTCCAAGATGCTGTCCGGTGACTGCAGGAACGATCTCTTGGGGCTTTGGGAGGCCACGACCCAAGAATCGACATCACTATGACGAGAGAGCATGATTTCTTGTTTGTTTGCACCGTTCGAAGAGCGCACAGATTTTGGAATATCCGTACGGGAGAAAGAATCTGCGGCCTTCGCAACGGTCAATGGTCTTTGCAACCCTGAGCCTTGTGAGCAGAAATACAGCTAGTGGCAGGAACATGCTGTTCTGTACTCAGTAGAGACTGCTCACGCTCTCGCCTTAGGGCGTCTCGACGCGCTTGCGCGCGTACCGCGGATACTTCTGCCAGTGTAAGCTTGGGCGGCTGGGCATCAGTCGTGTTGACCCATGTAAGCGAGAGCGCCATGCTTGTATTGGGGTCGATTCCGTTGTGTTGCAACAGTACCTGAACTGAAGGTGGCGGCAGAGGAAAATTGCTGCTATGCTTGCTACAAATGTAAGTCCGCCTTTGCTGCGGTCCGACTGCCGATTGGCGCATACTGCATGCAGCACCCTGGAAATAACGTAATCCGCGGGGTTCTCGGACACGCGCACTTCTCGGACACAAAGTTCCAGTCCATCACCTCCATTTCCTTGGAACATCTAAAATATTGTGCTGTTTGTCAAGTGAAAGCGTAGTGAGTGAACTCACGATAAGGATGCCATTCTGGCGTACCTGTCAAATAATTTGAAGTCCATTCAAGCCGCTGTTCTTGCGTTGTCTATGCTACACGGGATCATACTTAGACTTCTCCTAGGTCAAGATCTTCTTTACGCCCCTCGGTGCGTGCAGAGCCCGTCGGGTTGGGGACGTAGTAGCCTTCGATACCAGTCTCCGACTGCACCGGACCCTGTGACCCACTGTTGAGCGCCTTGATCTCTTTCTGGTATCAGGCCCAGAATTTGACATCCCTAACATCGCACGCCCGCTCTTCCCTAAGCCCCCTCTTCGCCTCTGCCAGATTCTCGTCATCCTTGATAAAATCCTGCCAACCATCAATGTCCAATATGAGATCCCTGTCGTTTTCAACCGTCCGCCGTGGCTTGTTGTGTGTGAATCCCCAGCCAACGTCCGACTTCGCCAACTCTTCGACAGCTTCAAGTTTAACCTCTTCCTGCTCAATCTTAACCACCGTCTCTCGCGCAACGGGCTTACAGGCCACCTTCACTTGCCTCGCTTCGGCCTTAAGAGCCTCTTACCCCTCCAAGATCTGATTTTTGCTCTTGCGCTTCTTCTTAACCTCTCCATTACAGCCTTTGCATCGATCTCAACTGCGAGTGTGCTTGGTTGCTCCTTACCCGCCGTCTCGACATCATCGACGAAGTCAACGATGAGATTGTTCTTCTGCTCCTTCTTGATATTGAACAGCCCATCATCGCGCTGGTACAGTTGCCAGATATACAGCTCGGTGCGGGCCTCCATACCATCTGAAGATGGTCGTGGTAGAGTGTTCAACACCTGCTCCAGCTCGCGAGTCGCAAGGTTCTCTAATTCCTTATTTAAGACATGACCGAGCAACTGCTTACGCGTACCATCAAAGACCTCCTTCTTATCCTTATCCCACTTCGCCCCCTTCCTCCGCGTATGCTTTGGTGTATCCGTAACAAACCCCATATCAAAGGGAGTAGAATTACGGCTGGCGCGACTGAGCGGCCTACTCTCCTGATCCTTAGTATCCCGTGTAAGCGATGTCCTGCGTTCGTCGTCTAAGTCCTCCTCGTCGTCATACATCTGCTGCAGCTGAAAGTGCAGCCCTTTGGCGTGCTGCGAGGGTCTGGCTGCTGGCCCCCGTCTGCGCTCGTCCACGAAAGCGTTGGCAGGTGCACGTGCACTTCCCGCATACCCTTCCTACCACGTCAATTGTAAGGATTATGCGGCCGTAGCGGCTTTGAGTGAGACAAAGGACAGCCATGCCGGCTTTTCGACGCATGTGGCGGCGTGTCTCCAGCTTTGTTGGAGAGCAAAGCGGTGCCTTTGTTTTCATTGTCTATGGAGTCGCGCAAGCCGAGCTTTCGGCACTTGTCTGCATGTTTCGCTGGGTCTAAGCTATCGTGGAAGATGGGTATAGCGATACGCGTCTTGATGTCGCCTATGATCCAGTCGCGTAACTCCACGCGCAACATCTCCAGCGCACCGTGGACTAGATCTAGGTTTGCAGTGCGAGTCTTCTTCTCAACCTCCTGATCTTCCTCGTCTTCGTGCTTTAGTTGCTCGCAGACCTCTCGCTTCTGCTAGCGGCCATTGCACACTCCAGGCTCGGGCAGTGCTCATAATCGGGGTTGCCATACTTCTGCCACTCCATGCTCATCTTGTAGGTGAACAAAGCCGCTTGACTACACTCACTGAAGCACCGCTCCGTCTCATCTTCGCCGCGCTTGGAGTTTTCGATCGTGATATAGTAGCCCGTCCTGTCAAGCCTCACCTCCTCCCAAGCGAACGCCTTCAGCTGTTTCTTGAGATGCGGGATCGTCGTGTGTAGCACAGGCACCGAAGTATTCGGGATATGGATGTACGGTCTGTGCTTCATCTTGCCCAATATTGGCTCCTCCTCGATGAGGGTACATCCTGCAGCCCGCGGCCGCGCAGGCGGTGCTCCGCGCGGTCCCTCTGGAGGCGCCTCGCAGTCCCTCCGGAATCACTCGTGGCACTTCTGGAACTACTCGTGGTCCCTCTGGAGGCCGGACGGGCAGAAGACTTCAAGGACGGACCCTTGGGCGCACTCAGAGGTGGGGCTGGAGATTCGGCGGGAGTCTTCGTAACCACTTTTTGGCGCTGGCACAATGCTCGCTCTCTTTCCTTTCGTCCGCTCCTCCTCCGCCTTCTTCAGCGCATGATCCACGTATTTCTTAAATCTACGGCCCTCGCGATCCACCTCCACCTTTACTGTGTGCACCCTAATGCGCCGCCCATCAGATTCGGCTTCTGCGCGCTTTGCAGACTCGACCGCAGTACAATCCAACTCGTCTCTGTAAACGTTCCGATACTTAATCAAGGCAATTCCGAGGAAGCTGCCAGTTTCGGGATCGGCCTTGTGCTGAATGGACACCACACTCCCATATGTGCTGAAACTCAGCTTTGACACCGATCCCGAAAGAAAAGCATCAAAATAAATAACCACCACTTGTTGCGCCTCACCAGGCCCGATCGAGTGCCGGTCGACCTTGCACGGTGGCAAATTGTACGGCGCGGGCCTCCAAATCGCCTTGCTCAAGCGATCCTCCGTCCGGCACTGCCCAGAAGCGCGAGCCTCGGATCAGGTGCCGCATCTGGCTTATATGTCTGCCATGTCCCAAGTATCAGCAAAAGGGTACGGAGTGTATTTATTCATCTCATCATCAGTGGGTAGTATTGCGCAAGCTCAACAGATTTATGAAATTTGTAGCGTACCTCCGTGCCGCAGTCTCTTTTGCGAAGTGTTGCGCTCTTTCGCTGTTCCTTGCTGAGCTTGCCGTCCAGATCCGGATCCCAAACTACTCTGTACCCTTTTGCCTTGCCTCGTGTGAGAAGCGTCTGCGGGCGCTCTTTCCATGCTGTAGGAGGCTTGAGTGTGGTATCTGAGGCAGGCTCGTGAGGGGTGCCGAAGGCGCCATTCGCGGTGGCCATTTCTACGCCGCACTTCGACTGTGGCGGGCTGCTCTGCTTTGGTGACGAGTCCAAGAGACTGGTCATTGGGTTAGCCCGCTGGCGAGTGAAGCTTTCCGATTCTGCTCAAAGGCGTGAGAGTTGGAGGTAATGATCGAGGAGGCAGCGCTAGCGTGTGAGCTTGCAGAACCAACTCCACGCAAGGCATCGCCCGAGTCCGACTATGGAGTCCGGAGAGCGGTATTGTTTGTGGCGAGGGTCCACGCTAGTGCTTGTTGCTGTTCGCAAGGATAGCTATCAGCCAGGCTCTTGGGATCAAGTTAGGCACTCCATTTACCTGTACCCGGGGGTGGCGCTTCTGTGTCGCAGAAGGAGGCCATTTCGTTATCTAAGTCGAATTGACCAGGCCAATACACTGCGACCCAGCATGGAAACTACTGTAACATTCATCGTAGCCCATCTTACTACACTTGGCTGCCACAATGTCGACAAAATGCTGCAGAATTGTAAGTAAGGGTAGTACCAGTAGGTTCGACCAACTTGCTCGGCAATCCGTGTATGATTCGAGGAAAAACGTCTTAGAAAGATCTTGACCAATGGCGTCCCATCCTGTAGTCGAACTTTCCGCCTACAACTGTACTAGCTCTTTGCGAGGTGAAAGCGTGTATTTCTTTTGCCTCTTGACTTTGCTTGATAGTATCTGCGTCATCCATAAACTGCATTTCTCAGCGCCTGCGAGATCACGCGCCGACAAGCCGCGGTTGGGACGATGAGTCGTCCATATGATCTTCACGACATCGCTTGTCTGTTATTTCCTCTAGAGCCAGCACTCAAGATTACCAAATTTGCAGGGTGCTTACGAATATTACTAGCGCATGGTGACCTTCGGTACAGCTATGGAGGCAAACCAGCTGGACAAATCCCTATCACGCATTAGATTGTGCATTCTAAAACACAGCTGATTCATGTAACGTGTATGGACACCGAGTGGTGAGTGACACCGAGTGGTGACTTTTGTCTTGGCACTGCTGAATGGCCACCCTTTAATGTAGTATTACACAATAGACATAACTCAGAATGATTTGTGGTTGATACATATTACTTAATAGATGTCTGTCTTGCTTGGGGGCGTGTTGTTCTCGTGTGACCAGGTTCTCTGCAGAGACCACATTTTCTTGAAGCTAAGACACCTCCCTCAGCCTGACCTGCCTGCTTTCTTATTTCTTGCTCATTTGCAGCCTGTAGAGCTGCTTGATTCGCAATAACCTGCATCTCCTGAACAGACATGCTTGTAGCATGCTTAGTGAGCTTCCTGACCCTTTGCTTCCTAACCCTTGCTGCCTCATTTGCCTTTTGAAGCTGAGAGACCTGAGATTTCAACATTGCATTTTCAGCTGCTATCCCAACTGCACCCTTCAAAAGTGACCCAAGAGAGTCTACAACAGAGGAAGGTGAGCTGTTCATATGGGAGATAACCTTCTGCTTTACAAGGTTGGTTTGGCTTGTCATCTCAAGTGCATTACTTGGTGTCATTGATTCCCATCCATGACTTGATGTAGGGGGTGATGGGGTGCTTAGGATTAGATCCAGCTTAGACATCACAATCTCTGGGTTTAGAGGTATCAGACCAGCTCCTCTAAAGCCTCCAAGGATGTTCTGAGTATTGAACACTCTGTTGAGAGCATTCCTGAATGCAGAGAGCCACTCAAGCTTGGTGATATGGAAAATGTGGCTTTTAATCAGGTCCTCAATTTCCCTTGAGTATGCCTGATTCAGAGGTCCAAACAGGCCAACATCTAGTGGCTGGAGTAGGTGTGAGGAGTGTGGAGGCATAAAGAGGGTGATAATGTTGTTGTCTGCACAGAATCTCTCAAACTCATCAGAGTGATGGCTTGAGTGTCCATCAAGGATCAGTAACCTCTTGCTTCCCTTTGTAAATGCTGCAGTACAGTCGTTGAAATGCTGGATGAATTGGAGGCCAAGGATGTTGTTTGTCCAGCCATTCTCACTTAGGCCAAATCTCCAGTGTGGTGGGAGGTCCTCTTCAAACCAGGATGAGTTATAGAGCAGTCCCTTGAAAATGATGAATGGAGGCACAACATTGCCATTGCCTCCAATTGCCTGGATAACAGTGACCCACTCCTGAGAGTGTCCTTCAATCTGCTTCGGCCTCTGTCCCTCTGATCCTGTAACCACTTTGGCTTGGCCAATTGTACCCATTTGAAACCCAGTCTCATCAAAGTTGTAGATGTCATCAGGTTGAATCCCATACTTGGCTATTGTGTGCCTCACAACCTCAAACCACTCTTGAATCAAGCCTGGATTTTCACACCTTGCTCTTCTATAATCAATCCTTCTTGTCCAAGCTGTCTTGAGCTCTGGCCTCCTCTGGACAAACCCATATACCCATTTCTTGCTAACAGGTGGTTTGCCTTGCGCCTGGAGGATAGAGGAGGCCATTGCTTGGATTACAGACTGTCGGGGTGGATTTCCACGAGAAGTTAGGTCGAGTATATATCGAACTATCGTCTCCTCTTCTATGGAGGTTAGGATCTTCGAATTGGGTGTAGTATCATGTCGTGAAGCTGTTCCATTCAATTTCCGGATAAGTGAACTTCGAGGAACATTATAAGCCTTTGCAGCAGCCGTAGGGTTCTCAAAATGGCCAGCCTGAAGCGCAAATACTGCGAGATCAATCTGGCCTGATCTCTGAAGGGCTAGCTGTTGTTGTTGTTGAGACATTATAGTTGAAAGACGAAGACGCGACGCGTCATGATAAAAGTCACCACTCGGTGTCCATACACGTTACATGTGTCTTCGCCCTGTGCCCGAACTGGAAGATCCTCATGATTCCGGTACCATCGGGAGTGAGTTCCCAACCCGCAACTTGTAGGTCCTCGAGCTGGGGGTTGAGCTTAGCCACATCGGCATTGCAGAAGTGTTTGGGTAGCATGAGTGGTCGGTCTTCTCCTTCGAAACAGTTCATCGAAGGAGATCATCCGTCCAATTGGATTGCCTCGACGTCCAGGTAGGCAACGGCCAATCCCGCCGCAGTAGAGCTTGGCATCCTAATTTGCAACTCTCATGCAAAATGGGCACCACTACAGCAGATGGCTACAGCTGGCGAAACTCTCATACTGGAACGAATCGACACACTTTTCGTCTGTGATGGCCTTCGGTACTGTCCCGTGTCTTCAGGGTGGTTCTAATCAGTCGTGTGTAATGGTGAGAGATAGCGAGCAGGTAGGATGCTGAGGCGGCATTTTGCAGCAATGCTCACGCAAAAATCTGTGAGATAGACCGGATTTTTGCGGCCGCACCGGCTTTCACGACTGGACCAAGCTGAAGTACGTGGTTAAGACGTGAATGGCTTTAGACGACTACTGGGTGGATACAAAATGACTATCAGCATTCCTCTCACAGACGTAAACCTGTAAGCACGTCTGCGTAAATCGTCGAACACCGCAGAGAATGTCGAGGCGTGACCACAGGTGTGCATACGTGTGGTCTGTGCTGTCTTGCGACGTCTATCGGCGGTGATAAGCAGCAGCTTCATCCAGCTGTGAAATTTATTGCCCAACTCATCGCATCGACTCTGGAGCGAACGACCGCACTGGTCTCTCAAAAGTACCCTGGAGTTCAAAGACGAGCTCAACATGCCCCCTCCATGCCTTCACTGCGATCGTTCAATGTATCACACGTGCGCGTGTCTTTTGGTGCACATGCTCGCCAATCCTCAGCAGACTGTACCCGTGAGTGCAAGCAAGTACGATGATTTCCGACGAGAGCGTGCAAACCTGGGGAAGACATATGATGACGCACGTGAGGAGGAGGATCGACTAGCTGACATGTACTGGGCCTATCGAGAGCAGAGAGTCGAACTTGGAAGAAGGCTGGACGAGTCTTCCACTGCCGCGTCGGCAAAACTGCTGCATACCGTCATCAGTGTGCCAGAGTTGAGAGAAATTATCTTCCGGTATCTACTACCCGGTGAGGTCCTCGCTTTCCACACAGGCTTCAAATGGTGCATAACGATGGACGATTTGGCTGCGGACGTCAGCTCTTTGAGATTGATTTTGTCCGGCACCCGCCTTCTGCACTCCGCGTTCAGAGGCGGATATGACTTGACATTGATAAGCGGTAGTGAAGACATGCTCATGAATGGGTGTTCAGGGCTTGAATTCAGCCCCGATTTCTGGCCAAGACGTAGGATGAACAGGGCGTGGTCAGCAGTCTTGATCGCCACAAAAGACGCAGCGTTCATCTCATGCGATGAGCGTGTTCTCCCTCTTTCGGCATTTGGGTGTGCTGGTAGGGAGGCTGACTCGGTCTGCGAGACCTTCGATATTGATGGATCGTCAAGATGTGTTAGTTTGACATACGGGCTACATGTGATGAAGATCTGGATGCCTCTACGTGCGCAGCCTCAAACATCGCCCATTACCGTTCCGCGGTCAGTCCTTCAGACGCTTGTGCAGCGGAGCTCCACGACATTCGGAGGTCATCCACCCGACATATTTTACAGTCACTTGCGGGAGAAGGATTCTCGTATTCGAGGCCCTCTTGAGTACGCTGGATCTTCCAACCAGAACGCAACTAGAGGCATTCTGAAGTCACCAATGTTCATCGTTGCAGTACCGTGGGAAACGAATCTGCACGGGGATGCGACGGATATTCACTATGAGATCGAAAAACCGCAACAAAGGACATGATCACAGGGTACGGCGCCGACTGGTTGAGAGAAACCAATCTGTGTCCTGCAAACGAGGAACTCGCACATACTTTTTGTCCCTTTGGATTTCTTCTTCGCGTCTTCCTCAGCAGTGTCTTTCTTCATTTCGCTCTGCCGGTGCTTCTACCAGATCCCCATAGCTCACTACTCTTGCCTTGACTAGTACTAAAAACTTTGTCGAACGACCGTCTGTTCACGTCGCCCTTGTCCTACGATGTCGCCTCCGGTCTGATAGGGCTCCAATGGACGGTTCACGTTCTGGTATGCCTCAGTGCGGAGATTGTCATAATGCAATATTACTCCGCTGATCCCATCCGGTCTCATTGTTATCACTTACGTAATATCTCACAGACCATGCGCATGATCCGTGCGTGTGCAACCTGCACATTTACAACTCAAGTAAATTTGCCATTATTCCGCTAAGGAAGATTTAGGAACCTTCATTCAATTCTTGAGCAGCATGTAATATCGTCGATCGACTACCGCGCGCCCCAGTGTAGCGTGAGTGTCTCGTTACTGGCAGTTTTTCTGCTGCTCTATGTGCCCTTCCTCTCCTCCTTGCCAGCTCATCCAACACTTTGAAGTTTTGGTGCAACTTGGAGGGCACCCAACAATCTCGCCGGCTCGTTCAAGATGCCGAAGCTTCTTCCGTCCACATAATCTCACCCTGAACGACGCCCTTGAGAGTGAGTCGAAAACCAAGACACGACACGATACGCTGGCAGAAGCCGTGACAGTCATCGCACACGACTGCCTTTCCTTCACCAGGCTGACCGACATAGATCTCAGCATGAAGCTTTGATATTTCCTGTGCTTCACTCCGTCGTAGCGATGTTTTGTCACCAGGGCGCAACTTGGCGGTGTGATTCCACACGAAATATGCGAGTATTTTCTCTGAGTGACAAGCGTAGAAGGATCCCTTCTTTCTCGTCCCATCACGATACTCGGCCATCAGGTCGTGCCCAATGAGATCGGCAAGGTCGAAAACGCGTTGGTTCCACATCGGTCGATTTAAGGTGCTATCCGGCACAGAAGTTGAATAGCCGCAAACAGCGAAAATCCATGGAAATACTGTACCGCGTGCTAGACAAGTCACTGTTTTCCATTCGGTCTCCCTAGGTGTGCCCATTATCCGAGAGAGAAGACGCACAAGTAGAGCTCGATCATCCAGTTGGCCGTACCGTTCGACGGTTTGAGCCTGCTCCTCTCCATACATCTGACCGATCGTGCGCAAGCGGACTAACACCTGCTCCTTGATCTGTCTTTGTTTGCAACACGCAATAACCTGTTGAAGTGCACAAATCTCCTTCCTTCGTGCATCGAGATTCTTTTGAAGTCGGTCATTGTCTACGCCGATGTGAACTAGAGGCGGCTCTCGAGGATGAACCATCATATATTCAATCCTGGCACTCTCCTCCTGGAGTTCTAGCGAAGCTCGTGCAATGTCGTCAACGGTCAGACCGTCGTTGTTGGACGCATTGACATTAGCCCCAGCGGCGATCAGTGTCTCTGCTAGGGTTCCACGCCCGACGCCAAGGGCTCTCAGTAAGGCGGTGTTCCCATTCCAATCCCTGGAATCCAGTTCGGCTCCATGGTTTAGCAGGAATTTAACAACATTCCGGTGGCCTTCTTCTACGACAGCAAGTAATAATGGCTGGCCATTCACTAGTTTTTCTCCATTGACAAGCTTCTTTGCATTCGCTGCCTCGACCAATACTTTCTGAGCGTCCTCCAGTGAATTTGAAACGCAGAAACTATCGAACAACTTGGAACGTTTATCACTTGTTGGCTCGGTGTTGCCAGTGAGTCCAGAGGGCGGTCTTGAAAGGATTGTCGCATCTTTCGCAGCGGTCTGATTTGCTGATTCATTTCGCGCCTTACATTTGATCCGCACCTCTGGATCAGCAAGCGTCAGAACTGTGAACTTATCTACGATATTCATCTCGTCTTGCACCGAGATCGCAGTCTGTGGTTTTGGATAATGACAAGCTTGCCAGTGCTCAGGATCGTACATCTGCCAACTAACAGTTCTCCATCTCTTCTTGTGGTAGTCAACTTCCCACCACATGCCCTCGGTCTCAGGATCATCCTCGAAGGGGAACAATAGCCGATAGTCTCTGGAGAAGGCATATTGTCCATCACCATCTTTCCTGGGCGTACAATCGCCGAATCATACGGCAGGATCGCAGGAAGAGCCACTTCACGAGACATCGAGTACCATCTCGTGTTCGGAAAACTGTTCTGCATATTATCTTCTGGCGGAGGTGAAACACAAATCACGGAATCAGCGTTCAGGTTACTTCGTTCTGAACACTGCGAGTCCAGATGCTCGAGATCATGCCACGCAGCGTCCATATAATGATTCAGATGCGCGGAAGCCTGGTCCGCTTACAAGTGACCGCGAGCCAGATCGGGGAAATGACGCTTGCACGCCGCAGGCTTCACCGCAATATTCATCTCGGACGATGCTCCATTAGTGGACAAGCGGAGGTCTTCTGGTACCAACAAGATGGTGTCGGCAATTGCAGTCGCTCCTCTTCCATAGTTGAGCATTCCATGGTCTGGATTAGAGGTAGTGGGCGTCTGCAATCTTGGCACGTCTTTATCGATCCCAGGATACCGTTCCTCATGCATCCGGAGGAGTGCTTCTAATGTGGAGTCGGACTTGAAGCGGTACAAACATCCACTTGCCCACTCGCGAATGGCTTTGCAAGCCAGCGCTGTCAACTGCTCTGCATGGAAAATAAAATCCGGTATTGATCGACAATATCGGACGATAGCATCTCGATGACCCGTGCTAATCCTCTTATCCCACCTGTCTCATGTCAGCATCTGAAGGTTGAGCGAAGATACAGCACGTACACGGTGGTCTGCTGATCCATCATATAGACGGCGCCCAAAGGAACCACGTCAGAGAAATCTATGAGCCATTCTCCGGTCTGCCTCCAGCTGCGTAAAGCGGTCAAGCGTTCCTAAGGAGCGTCACCTAAGAGGGACTATACAGCTGGCCGTAAATCGGTGTGCGCAGAACCCTTGTCGTTGATGTAGGTGTCGATTGCGTTGGCGATGACAATACTACGAATCCTCATGACATGAGCGCTACGGGAACTGAGTTGCAGTGCAGCAGCCACTACACGTCGCGCAGGCTCATCGTACGACAGAAGTCCAGAAAATCGCGCTGAAGAAAGAAACGGATCCTCTATGTCAGCCAGTATTGGCCAATGATCGCGGTGAAACGCCTTTTCGATTTGTCCAAAGATGAGTTTGATTGAATCGCTAGGGCCTTTCTGGCAGTAATGAAGTACCGAGCCTTTCTTTCCAATTCCGGACACCTTTGGTGGTCGACATTCCTTAAGTCTCCTTCGCAGTCTGCGGTGTACACGATTAAGAGCGCTGAGGGCCCAAGGCATATACGACGTGATCCTGGGAAGCCCATTCCTCAAGCTTATAAAAACCTTTACCCACTTTCGCGGCCGAACTGTTCACAGACTGCGGGACATCGGCAGATCCTCTTTACGGAGAGTCTGTTTGATGGACGGACAAACACAACGTGTGTCGGGATGGACCAACAACCAGTATGTCAAGCAGTCGCAGATACAGGATCTGATGTCTCGTCAATGTCACCTCGATACGCCTTACGGCATGGTTTCGATATCTGTACCGATCTCCGCCAGCAATTACAGCTACATATCGTAGACGACTCTACGACGCGGACACCGGGGGGAATCAAAGACGTCTAGTGGACATACTATGACGAAACTCGGTCTGCTCATTACACCGATTTTTACGTCCTAGAAAATCTTTCCTGCGATGTCCTTCTTGGCTATGACTTCCTCTACAATACCAAAGCTTTCACGGAGCACGAGGGTGCCCCTATGTGTGACGACGATACGCACATGGATTTTAACACCGCTCTGGAGAATATTTTGTATTGTATATAACTTGTAGATTCTGGTAAGCTGCGATTATCCGACAGCAGGCCGTCTCTGCGCCTGACCTTACTACCTCTGTAATGTCACACTAATGTGCACACAGGCTCGGAGCCGCTCACAGCATTGCAAAGTTCGCTGGTGGAGAAGAATGCAGCCTTCAGCTCTCGGTCTCAAGCCTACAAGCAAGCCGAAGAACTACCTACGGTAAAGCGTGCCGCTTTTCTCGCTCCCTTCGATGAGCGTTGCAAAGCCGTTGTTGACTCACATCCTCCTCCAGACCGACCGCCGAGTCTAGCATCCGGCAACAGCGGCGGCCATGACGTCCCGATACAACTTCGCAAGCGTCGATGGGGTCTTCTGCCAAAATGGAACAAGAAACCTCCGGCTCACGCACCCGTCCAGCTGGTGCCTCTTCCATCGCAGCATGGCTCGAGCGGACCCTGAGACAGTCTCCATCATATATTGCACGAAGATGCGGATAGAAATGAACCTTTGGACTGAACTTTCAGGAAGAGATCGAATACATAGCAATGAGGAAGCAGAAAGGCTTTTGGGACTTGGGAAAATGAGAGCGTTTCTTTCTTTGATATTTGGATCGCATAATGAATACCATGTATCTATGATCATCGTAACGCTGATTGTCAACTGTCTCGGCTTCCGTCCGTTCAATTCTCTAGCATGATGTCCTCTCCGCGCCATTGAATCTCAGATTCACAAGTTTAGGTAAATGTACCTTTACTCAGGCAATCTTGACTCGGCCGTTGACAGCAAAGGAACGAGGAGGCTGCTGAAGTTAAGGGACGGAGATTCGAAAATCGACAATACAAAGTAGGATATCACGTAATGTGTCGGATTCCAGGAATTCGCGCAAAATTGCCCAGGTGCACAGTTGTAGTTGCGCCCGCGTTCCCAGAACTTGCGCAGGAATGTCAAGGTGCACGAATCTGTGTTGTTCGTGGGAACGTAGCCAAGTGCACAAATGTGTCATACCGCTGATGTTATTGTTATCTATGTACCTCTGCAAAGGTAAGAGCAAAGTCCCATGATGAGTAAGCTGCAGCTGCAGTAGCGGACAGAAGGAAGCAACGCTCCAATTCACAACAGTCTGCGGCAATGCGCGCAGCGGCCGGCCGGTGACGTGCTACCGTGGAATTGTAACCCTTCAAGATATTGGCACCGCTCTACGATGGATGTAACTTTAGGGTTGTCGGAATGTTCCAGCAGTGACAGAGGCGTGGCGCCTGTTTGTTGAAGGGGCCGATAGCGGGTTTCAAGGCTCTAAGCTTCGCTTTCAACGAACTTAATCGCCTGACTGCTGAGCATCATGGTCACACCGTTATCGCGTGTGGCGCTCCATTCTTCTTCTTGGCGGACGAACTATTGTCCTTGGGCAACCTAGAGAGGCATGCTTCGATGGATATCGGTACAAGTCTCTGATATGGCCCAACGGAGCACACCCGATACGGTGACACTAGCATCACAAAGCCCCGAGGAGCACTTCTGTATCTAAGTTCGGATTTCGAACGTGACACAAAAGACGACTGACTGACCTACTCCCAATTTTCTCATCCTTATGCAAGCTGTTCCAAAGTCAGGGACTATTCGATCAATTTGGAATGTAAACTCACTCTGGACCAGCCTATCCTTGATTAAGTTTGGTTCGAGCGTCACTGCTGCTCGATAGTCGTGAGGTAATCGCAGGTCCGTTCCTCGTGTATAAGCTTCGTCAAGGAAGACAAGCCAGGAACTGAGCTCATCTACGAAAGACAAAGTCTGCTAGACTTCAGTGTAGCTTCCCGGTTCAGGACCGTTAGCTCGTTGCTCTCATTGAACAAGACGACTCCCCGTGCCGCATCTGCAGTAGTCATGTTCAGCTAGGCGCGAGCTTCGTCTAGGTTACCCATTTCTAGAATCTGGGTACAAATATCGAGGATCACCTGTACCGGAGGATCGAGTTGCACCATTGCGGACAACAATCGTTTAGCATCTGAGCTCTGTTCATCCGCTCCCGACAGGAGATGCACGACCGAGTTCTTGAGCTGCAGAAGATAACCCAATACCAGCGCATTCATGTGCCGTTGCAGTGGAAGATCTATATATGCTATGTCCAGTGGAAGAAGGGCCGGAGAATCACTTGTTCCGCTGATCGCAGTAGTCGGGTAATGCTTCACCTTGCCAATGTCCTAGTCGGAAACTGAGAGTTTGTATAGGAACTCCTTCATCTCTTTT
>JAVRRP010000345.1:0-20315 GCA_036872775.1 Oleoguttula sp. CCFEE 5521 | reverse complement strand
CTGAATGGGGTACAGGAACAACAGTTTTGCTAGAGATGGGCGATGACAGTCGAATTGATTGTTGAGAACATGCTTACAGTCGTGAACAGCCACTCGCAAGGTCTGTGAAGGCTGCATCCTCGACCTAGCTTGCCGTAGAAGCGGCGCTATACCTCGTTCCTACCAGACGTAGCAAAACACTTCGGCGCTAACGGATCACGCCGAACGAATCCCATGGAAAGCATGATGTTGACCAGTTCGCAATTCACTTACACCGTAGGACTGTAGGAGCCGCTATGGTCATAGCTACAGTGCGAAGCATTGGCTCATTTCGGTCGGCGGATGCCCATCTGTGTTTGTGATGCAGGACTTGTTCAGCCATTTGATGTGAGTCAAAAGCAATGCCATAATCCCTTCGGTGCCTTCGGTTGAAACTCGTGCTTGGTAGAGTCTCTTGGGCAGCGTCTGCGATGCTGGTCGTGAATGGATGTTACCTTACCTGTTCAGGAGTCGGCGATCCACACAAGTCAACCTCCTCTTGCAATCCAAGAGCCAAGCTCGAATTTGCAATGACGGGTTTGACATCTCTCATGCCTTTCCAATAGCTGAACTTCACGCAGGATGAGCTCCCAAAAGGGCAACAGGATTGTGCAGAGGTCACACATGTTTGGCATACAAAATGGAGGGTGAAGTGAGGACATGGCCAGCAAGATTCGATTCATTAAGCATCCGTCCCGCTCCCCTCATCCCGCGATTCAGTGCCTTTCGAGCCTTTCGAATCCCCCTTTCCAGTGTTCTCTGAAGACATCATTCATCATCAAGAATCGCTGTGGTACGAGAGGCCACGAAATTCGATGAAGGGCGATGTTGTACACTCTCCCACAGTCATCGGCACAGATATGACACGAGAATTGCCACCGTCACGATCACACGCCGCTGATGAGGTACGTACCTCGGGCGGTGAGTGTGAGCTCCTGACCTACCATGAGATATTCGACTTATGCTCGAAGGCAAGATGTTCAGAAATCGATGAGAGCCTTCGCATTCTGCAGGTGTAATACTGCGAGGTGTGAAAAGCTGACGAGCGAAACAGCAGACGGTTTGTCACATCCATCTTGGCATCGATGGATTCCTTATCTGCAGTCCTGTGCCTCGCCTATCTCAAACATGCACCTTCTTGTGAGCTGCCGCTTTAGAGAATGCCGATAGCATCGCCTGCCATCGAATGGTCGCCGAAACGATCGAAATGAACCCCATCGACTTCTCCGCCGCAATTTTGATTGTACATGTGGACTCACGTCCGGCAGATGCTATCTGACCGGCAACAGAACGCCTCCACATGGGCGATATGTGCGATACGGAGGCCTTGGCAGTAGTCTCCGCGAATGATCAGCCTGCGTTCTTGACTTCAGATGAGGTCATGGCGGCTCAATCGCGTGGACACATCGGGGCGTGTGTGCATCGATGTTGCGGAGTGGACAAGCATTACAAGGTAGGCTAATTCCACTCTTTCTCGTCCCCTCAAGCTCTCTCTTCGTCCGCAGACCGACCTGTCGACCTTGTCCATACGACTCACTAGCAGCTATGTCGGACCCTTCGATGAAAGAGAAAGATGTTGAGGCCTCAATTCGCGGCCACAGTCCTGATGTCGCGGTCGGAGAGGTGAAAGACGTTCGCAATGCGGACGCAGCGCTGGCCTTCCTCCGACACGAGGGTGCAGTGCGAGAGATGAGCCCCGAAGATCACAAGAGACTGGTCCGCAAGATCGATCTTATGATCATGCCCATCATGTGGGGATGCTACTTCTTCCAGTACCTCGACAAAACGTTGATCAACTACGCCAACGTCATGGGCTTACAAGAAGACGCACACATCACCAAGGCCCAGTTCAGCAACCTCGCGCTGATCTTCTACGTGAGTTATCTGGCTTTCGAGTTCCCGCACGGCTATGGCATGCAGCGGCTTCCAACGGCGAAGTATCTGGGCACGATGGTCTTCTTGTGGGGCACCATTGTTGCCAGCACCAGTGCATGTCGGAATTGGGGCGCTCTGGTGACGACCCGTGTACTGCTTGGGGTCTTTGAGAGTGCAGTCGCGCCATCGTTGATCCTCATCACCGGGATGTGGTACAAAGCCGACGAGCAGCCACTTCGAACAGGCATCTGGTACCTGGGAACTGGCACTGGCACTGTCGTTGGCTCTCTCATTTCCTACGGCTTCCAGCATTACGAGTCTCATACCTTCACCAGCTGGCAGATCATGTTTCTCGTCGTCGGCTTGATGACTTGCTGCCACGGCATTGTTGTCATCTTCATCCTCCCGGATAATCCGATGAAGAGCCGTTTGACGCACGACGAGAAGGTCTGGGCCATTGAGAGACTTCGCGAGAATCAGACCGGTATCGAGAACAAACACTTCAAGCCGGCGCAAGTCTTTGAGTGCTTTGCCGATCCACAAACCTGGATGCTCTGCTTGATCACGATCTCGTCCAACGTGCCTAATGGCGCTGTTTCCAGCTTCCAAGCCACGCTCATCAAAGGTTTCGGCTACGATAGCAAGACCACCGCTCTGCTACAGATCCCGTCCGGGTTTATCTCAATCATCGCCATCCTCATCGCCACCTACCTGGCAGGTCGATTCAGCCAACGTGCTTGGAATCTCGCCGCCTTACTGGTGCCGGGTATCATGGGCGGATGTCTTCTTGGTAACGCGCCGCCTCACCGCGCTAGCTTTTGTAGTAGCTAACGTAGTGTTCAGCGTTCTTGCCTAACGACAACAAGATTGGGAAGCTGATAGGAAACTACCTTACCAACTGCATAGGGGCGACTTTACCCTTATTATACAGCTGGGTGTCATCGAACTACGCCGGGCACACTAAAAAGGTTTGTCTTCTGACCGCTAGAGCGAAATCCAAATACTGACATGGCCTCAGGTCACGATGAACGCGCTGTTACTCATGTCGTTCTGTATCGGCAACATCATCGGACCGCTGTAAGTAATTTCCGTTCTGCTCTCCACCCGCTCGGCACGGACACTGACTTCCTTTCAGGACCTTCACCGCGGAGTCAGCGCCTGAATACGTCCCAGCCAAGATTTCGATCGTCGTGACTTGCACTGTTGCTGCAGTCCTGACGATAACTCTACGCATGTACTACGTCTGGGAGAACAAGCGGCGCGACGCATTACCGGATGGCCACAAAACTGATGTCGAGTTCTCGGATATGACTGATCGGAAGAACAAGGAGTTCAGGTACAGGCTCTAGATATGCGGGTATGAAGGTCATGAAATGCGTTTCCTGTCTTCCCGACGTTCTCGCCGATCTCGTGCTTTCGCGTGATTCGCCGTCTAACGTGCGCCAATGCTCAAATGAGTTGCACGCATTGCGCGTGAGAGACAGATGCGAGTTGTGCTTGCTTGCTGGGGCCACGCCTCGCACACGGTCCTTCACTCTTGGACTAAGCTGCTAGCAGCGCTACCCACGGCTCAGACTCTTGGTGTGAAGGAGTTTCCGTAGGCTCGGAGTAGATCACGGCTCAGCGAGGAAGATGGCGCAAGTCTACCGCTGTCAAAGTGCGTCACAGAGGAAACCATTACACTTCTCGCTGGTGGAAGGTCAAATGCGCGGACCTCAGTCATTAGACACATCGAATCATGACAGACACTCCCCGCATCGTTCGCGATATCGTCCTTCCATCTGATGTGCAGTCAGGCGTGTAGTGTTACATCTAAAGACTGAGACAGAATCACAGTGATCGGTACCGCTGTCGACTGTCATCGATAAGGTCCCAGCGACTGTAGCCTCTGGGGATGATGAGCCGCAGCAGGCAGTATCCAGCGGCTGTTCTAATGTATACGGAACCCGGTATCATTGAATGTAGCGATTCTGACAGCCCTTCAAGGCATTATCATCTTCCCCATTGACTGAACTAGTTTTGGCCCGCGAAGCACGACTGCCTTGTTACAACCCTCCGACAGCAGCCGGACGACTGCATCTGTCATCGACAGGCACAGTCATTTCCCGCCATCTGCTGTGGTCGGAGACGTAGCCAGTCGTGGATATATTCTACATGTCTCCGTCTCAGCATGTTGAGCCACGATATCTGACACTGAGGACACGGGAAGAGAAGTGAGCAGCAAGAGCGACACCCGTGGTCCGAACACCTTGAGCTGACCATGCTTCGGCAAGCGGGATTTGCGCCTTCGAGCCGACTATGGTATGCGGCTCCGTAGTGCGAATCCATTCCGATCTTCCACGTGGGCTCTCCACGTTGCTGTAGATCTGGTGCGGTACTTGCAAGGTTCGTGGCGTCATTCGGCAGCCGTCCAGACGATCGGGTCCATCTCTATGCGAAGGCACTACACCATCAGACATCAATCTTTACTCTTCATCCGAGCAGTACAACCGTCTGATCGGTGAAGACCTGGATGGTCGCACATTGACATCCAAACTTTATGCATCTGCACGTTCCCGGCATCCCCCATGCACGAGCACATCTGACCGGCACCAATGCATGCGCCACCAAAGCGTGCCAAGATTAGTTGCGCGACCTCCACCCTCGATCATGCAGCTCTCTGCAATACTGCCGACGCAGCTCTTTGCCGCCTCCATTCCACTCTTCACTGCGTCGCGCCCTCTTCATCTTCACACTTCACTTCTGTCCCCTCTCCTTGGCAACACCATCACCCTTCCAATGAAGCAACCTTGACTTGCGGCCCATGGCGGCGGGTTGCGATCGACACACCCTCCTTGAGCAGGGCATTATCGAGATGCGGTTTCCACCTACACCTCCCGACGAGGTGGCGGAAGACCTGCGGCTAGCTACGCCGCCTGTGCTGGGGCTCCCGTCGCCGGACTACACCCCTCCCACCGCGGTAGGCGCAAATGTGCTTACGGGCGACGGCGTGCGATTAAAGACACCGCGGCCGGCGTTCCTGACTTTCGACAATGACTCAAGAGCGGAAAGCTTCATCACTGCGAGAGAGGAGCCGTCGATGGAACACTTGGGAGGATTCGAACACAGCCATCAGCGAGGCGGTCCATTCCAAATGCCCGTATCTGCCGCTGAAAGGGCTGGAGGCGATGGCACAGAAGTAGACAGCGACGGTCGATCGACTCCCAAGCCTGACTATGCACAACGTGAGCTACCGCGGACTCCCAGTCCGGTTCGCGATGGTGTCCCGCGAGCCTTGCCGGATCGAGCTGAAAAGCGATCCAGCACGCCTCCGAGTGGTGGGAGCGTGAGGAGAAAGCGGTTTCGTGATAGCACCAGCGAGTCCGGTACAGCTGGTAGTCGAGACGCGATCAGGTCCAGATCATACCAGGCGGAACCGAGTTGCGCGGATGGTAGTCCAGAGGCCAAACAGGGTGAGAACTGGGAGAAGCATGTAAGCTATGTGCATAGCGATGATGAAGATTTGAGGGACGCTTCGCCGTCACCAGCGAGCAGAGACTCAAGAGGCGGCGCACCTCCGGACGACGATGCCTGGGAGAAGCAAATCTCTTATATTTCCTTCGACATACCCCCGGTCACTTCAGAACAAGACTCGCGCCCAGTGCCATTGGAGTTGGTTGCTGGGGAGCTTTCCAGGATACGCCTTCGTGGAAAGGGAAGTAAGAGGTCTGGGCATGATACGAACACTGGGAAGGTGCGATCGAGCAACACAACTGGGCTAAGCGATATTGCTCGATCGGACGAATTGCCACACCAACGCAAACACTCTCTTCACAGAGTTCCTCACCTCGACGCTCTGAAGTCGCCTCCATTGAACATCACAGTACGCAAGAAACGACTGCCTCACACGCTTGGTATTATCGACGACAGCACCGGTGACAGAGACCCTACAATCCTGCGCGACGATTCGGACTTCCACCAGAGCAGTCAGATCCTGACCTCTTACCAGCACAACACTGACGAGCTCGACCTGATCTACAGGCACATTCGCACAGCGAATATGGACAGATTTGACGCGCTACAGTCTGGCAAAGTCGTTGAAGCAAGGGTTATATCTGCTCAAGACGCCATGGGCCACGCACTGCGACGCGTTTCCAAATGCCATTCGCTTCGCACTGCGAGCGATGCAAGTAGCGTTAACAGCGGTGATCTACTTCCCGGAGATGTTCACGGACGTGACACGGTCAAGGAACCAGAACCGTCAGTTCAATCATCATCGCAAGCTGTTCGTCCGAGCCGACGCGCTGAAATGTTCAGTAGGCAGCACGATCCGAAAGCGTCGAACTTGCGGGCTGTGTCCAACCCAGTGCCACCTCGCCAATTGCGTCGCGAGAGACGAATTCTCAGCGATACGATCAAGAATAGACCGATGGAGGTATACGATGCGACTCTACGTGCCAAATTGCGAAAAGGGAATCAAACATCTCGAGCCATCGAACGGCCGGCGCACCAATTGCGCCACACCTCGATCCCTACATCCATCAAGAGTAAGTTCGATCAAGCGATGAGCTTAGTGGCTCATCAAGGAAGCTCGCACGAGAATGAAGCGTTCGAGCACGGTCTCCGCCGTCACTCCAGAGACTATCGCGTGGAAAAGCTGTCCATAGCGGATCATGCTCCAAGACCGGTGGAAATGGAGCGCTTCATGTCTCCCGCTTCGCCACAATTTCTGGGTATCTCAGCACATCAGCATTCCCGCAGTATGGCAACGATTGCTTCGCAGAGCCAATGGTCTGCCAACGCCGAGCTATGCGAAGCCAGTAACATGGAGATCTTTCCTCACAGCAACAAAAGTGTCATGGTTGTCGATAATACCTCTCGACCAACAAGCAAAGACAAAGAGCAATCGCTCAAGGACAGCTACATCGATGAAGACGACATTACATTCAAAGGCCCATACCACGGCTTCGTCGATGAGTCGTTTACTAAACGACCTACACAGCCGACTTTCGCGTTAAATGGACAGGACATGCAAGCTGGTGATGGACAGCAGGTACCGCAGATCAATTACATTCCGCCTACGCCAAATAGTGAGTTGGACCGACAATTGATCAGTCCTGAGAAACGCCCATCACTCGCATCACACGCGCGTCGTTTCTCTGAGATGCTCTTTCCACGTCGCCCATCGATCACACAAGAAGAGAACAACACGCGCAACGTTAGCTTGCATCCGAATTGGCGTCCATCGTACGCGACAAGCTATTCTATAGACTCCGTCGACTCGCTCCCAGAAATGGGACAAGACTTCGACATTTTGCCACGAGGTGGCGACACTTCCGACCATCCAGCTTCATTTCCAAGAAAGCTGAGTGTTCGTATGCCTGGATTCCGTGGTACAGGAGGGTTTAGTCAGGGTAATAGCTTGGGTATCGATAGGCATGGAACGAATGTACGAAGGCATTGGGTGGATGGACAAAGGGGGAAGGGAAATGGGAAGAAAGGGTTTAGTATTCCGGGTACAAGCAAGAGGGTCGTGTTCGTTGGTTTGAGAGGGTTGAAGGGACGTAAGTGATGATGTACATGATGGGACAATGGGACGAGACAACGGGTGTACATGAATTGGAACGCGTAATGATGGTTAGCTGGCTATGGGTAATGATTCGGGAGAATGGCTTTGGATGCGGCTGGGCGATGATTGGTTTCGCTGAGTGTAGTATATGTATATTGGCATCCTTCTTCCTCACTTCACATCTGCACTCCTGAGATCTTCCGTTGCATCTCAGCGAAGCGGTTCAGTACATCTCATCCCTTACGCCTCGCTGTTCGTCGTAGGCCTAGTCCTTCGAAGCGATCGTCATTCGAGATCTGCTTGCTGACAGCACCCACAGTGACCATTGGCGTCGTCACTAGTAGCTTGTGTCGTTTTCGCAGCCTCGCTGCAATCACGTTTGCTGGATGCACTCATTTCGTCGCGGTCATCGCTCAGTACGAAGTACCTTCACCACGGGATGATTTCTTTCGGTGTCGTTAGTCGCACGCGCACCGGCTGCAGCACTCGTCGATCAAGGAGTTGCATTGCGCAAGGTCTCCTCACACCACACCCTCATTCCTCAAGCGCTCAATCTGATCCTTGTCATACCCAACCTCACCTAGTACCTCATCAGTGTGCTCTCCCAGCTTCGGAGGTCTGGACCTCAAGCTCGTATCCGCATCACTGAACTTCACTGGCGTGCCAATCCCCTGCCACTCCCCAGAGCGCACTGCATCCCACTCAACAGACTGCACCATATTCCTCGCCCGCGTTTGCGGATGTTCGAAAGCTTGCTGTATACTGTTCACAGGACCGTGAGCCAGACCAGAGCCATCTAGTAGAGTGAGCCATTCCTTGGAGGTCTTGGCCGAGAAGACGTCGTTGAAGATATCGTCCATGAGCGGACGATGCTCGACTCGTTTGGCGTTTGTGGCGAAGCGCTCATCGACAACGAGATCATCGCGACCGATCTTCAGACATAGTGTCCGGTATTGACGATCATTGTTCGCAGCCAATGCCAGCCAAGAGCCATCCTTACACTTCCAAGTATTGTATGGCACGATTGAAGGATGCGCAGCACCATACCGTTTACCATCAATGCCTCTGTTCAGCCAATTGGCGCCGACATTGATAAGCAGGCTAATCTGCGTTTCGAACAATGAAGACGAGATATGCTGTCCCTTGCCTGTCCGGTCGCGAGCGTAGAGTGCAGCCATAATGGCCCCATGCGTGTAGAGACCAGTCGACATGTCTGTCATACCTAGGCCAGGCCGCACAGGGCCTCCATCTGGGTGGCCAGTAATGTGCATCAGCCCACCCTCGGCGGCTGCAATCGCATCGTAACCTGCGCGCTTGCTGTACGGCCCTGCGGAGCCGTAGCCAGAGATGGAAGCATAGATTAGTCCGGGATTGAGCGCAGACAGCTTCTCATAACCAATGCCTAAGCGATCAGCTCCGCCAGGCACGAAGTTCTCAAGCACTACATCAGACTTCTTCATAAGCTCATACACCACATCCAATGCCTTTGGCTTCTTCAGATCCAGCGTCACACTCCGTTTGTTGCGGTTGATAGCCGCGAAGTAGAAGCTGATCGGCTTTGCATCCTCAGCCCAATCTTGATCCTCCCCAGTGCCTTGCCATGATCGAGTCTCGTCGCCTTGTCCGGGCTGCTCGACTTTGATCACGTCTGCGCCGTAGTCGGCGAGAATCTGGCTGCAGAACGGGCCAGCGAGGATGCGGGAGAAGTCCAGTACACGGACACCTTCCAGTGGTCGACTACTTTGGCGTGACGATGCGAGCGTTGATTCGCCTCGTGCATCCAGGTATTTGAACAGCTGTGCCTGGAGAGGTCTGTGGTTAAGTAGCCTGTTACGGCCAAGACGTCGAAACATCAAGCTCACTATAAAATGTCCTCCACGAACAGGACCTGAACGCTTCTACATCTTGCGACTCTGCTCAATGCATGCCTCTGTCAGTCAGAGCGATCTATGCTCAATTGGTGGGGTTACGACCAAAGAGGGGACATGCCGAGGTTGCGCTGCTGTGTTATACACAAGCAGCGCATCTATATGTTGATGCAAGAGAAATCACGGCGTGGCAAATGTAGTAGGCAGGGTGAAAAGAAAAACAAATATGCTGTTGTCAAAGATTCCGAAGCGGATCTCAGCTTCAACAAACCTACCTCAACTTCCCGCAGCCCTCCATCGCGGTCATCTCGCGACCTCACACCTCAAATGTCCCCCAGCCAGCAACGCGAGCTCTACGCAGCGTCGCCAGCAGTCAAGTGTAGCATCAAGTAGGCTGCTTTCGCGGCCGCAAGCACAGCCCCGTTCAAGGCAAGCTATATCACGAACCCGGTCTTTCCAACTCACCCAACGTCGATCATTCGTAGCAAAAGCCACCGACTACCTCCCAGCCTACGCAGACTACAACGACTCGCAACTCACCGTCCGCGAAGCCATTGCCAAGATCTGCTCAAACTTCACCGACTCATACTGGCTCAATATCGACAATACCGCAACATGGCCAACGGAGTTCCAGCAAGCGATCGCCGAAGCCGGATGGCTTGGGATCATGATGCCATCGCAGTATGGCGGCTCTGAGCTGGGCCTTGCCGAAGCGACTATCATGATGCAAACGATCGCTGAGTCCGGTGGCGGGTACACGGCCAGCAGCTGTGTGCATATGAACATCTTCGGACTGGCGCCAGTGGTGAAGTATGGGAGCGAGGAGCAGAAGGCGAGGTTTCTGCCACTGTTGATCGAGGGGAGGGAGAGGGCGTGCTTTGCTGTGACTGAGCCCAACACTGGCTTAGATACGCTGAAGCTTCAGTCTCTGGCCACGAGGGACGGCGATGGATATGTGCTGAAGGGCAGCAAGATCTGGACGTCCACTGCGCAGGTCGCTGAGAAGATCTTGATCTTGGTCCGGACGACACCACTGGAGGAAGTGAGAAAACCAAGTGAGGGATTGACCCTTTTCTACACCGATTTAGATCGCTCGCAAGTCTCCGTTACCGAGATCAAGAAGATGGGTAGAGCTGCCGTTGACACGAACTCGCTTTACTTCGACGGCTGGCGGGTTCCAGTAACCGATCGCATTGGTAATGAAGGCGATGGCTTCAAGATGATCATGCACGGAATGAACGCCGAGAGGATATTGATCGCAGGTGAAGCCATAGGCCTCGGCATCGCAGCGATCCGGCATGCTGCGCGGTACGCACGTGAGCGGGTCGTGTTCGGCAGGCCGATCGGACAGAACCAGGGGATTGCACATCCTCTAGCGAAGGCGTGGTGCGAGCTCGAGAGCACTCGCCTGATGACCATGCAGGCGGCAAAGATGTGGGACGAAGGCTTCGCAACCGGAGAGTATGCGAATGCTTGCAAGTATCTCGCTGGTGAGCATGCTTTCACGGCTTGCGAGACTGCGGTCTGTAGCATGGGAGGCATGGGCTACGCAAAGGAGTCAGTGCCTACGAAGAGTGGATGTATCCAACACAAATGCTGATATCATCGCAGATACCATGTCGAGCGATTCCTGCGTGAAGTGATCATCCCCCGTCTGGCTCCTGTGAGCAGGGAGATGATATTGAATTACATCTCCGAGAAGGTGCTTGACTTGCCAAGGTCATACTGAGGTAGGTGACAGCAGCCTGCCCGTGGTCGATGGAAACAGAGCTAGCATGCTACGGCGTGTGGGGCATTGCCACTTGTCGCAACCGGCTATTGGCTTGCTCAGCGCCTGATCATCTCGACAGTCAGAGAGCTTTCCGAGGGCCAGTCGGTCGCAACGCTGTGCGAAAGTGTGCGCCAACCACTGCGGACCATAGGCGCAATGTCTCGCAACAGTCCGAGATGTGCAGTGAGGTCACCAGAGCTACCTGTCAACGAAGTCCACATCGCTGGTGATCGGAAGGAGGTGAATGTCAGAAGAGACAGATGGAGATCGAGAAGCCGCCAAGTCTTTAGCGTGGTGATTTCGCGAGGTCACCTTGGAGCGGAGAATGAGTGACCGACGAAGGGCTTCGACAAGCACGATGTACATTCTGAGATTCATGGTCACGTCAAGGCCAAGGTACAGTTACATTACGTCTGTAATTGGCTTTTCGGGTGGCTCACTGCCCGCTCCCCGCCCCCGGCGTATCTTCAATCTTGAACACATACTTGACAGCACTCGCCTTGCCGTCCTTCAAGTTCTTCAGCGCCTGCTCCACACCTCCAAGCCCACCCGGCACAACCTCCTGCGGCTGTGCCTTGAACCATCCCTCCTCCAATCCCTTGCTCAGATACCTACTCCACACATACCCAAAGTCCTTGAGATCGCCGTGCACATCACCAACCCTGGTCGTAGACTTCTCGACAGTGTCCGCGAACCCAGGGTAGTCTTTGCCGGGGAGGACAAAAGTCACTTTGCCCTTGGCGTCGACAACTTGGGTGAGGTTCTCTACGGAGCCGTTCTCAGACACTGCGTCGAAGGCGTGCAGAAGAGGAGTTCCGTTGAGGGCGGATTTGATTGATGACACCACGTGCTCATCGCCTTTGCGGTAGTCGATCAAGACGTCACCCTTGGATTTATCGAGAAACTGCTCGACGTGAGATGAGGCGCGGCCAGCAACCGTGATCAGAGGGTGGATGTTTGATTTGATGGCCAGCTGCAGGGCATATGACCCGACTGACGACGAGGCACCGTAAATGACCAGAGGCGTCTTGCTGCTTGCCTTCGAAGCTGGACTCCACGGCTCTGGTAGTCCGAGACGAGCGTAGAGACCCACAGCTGCTGTCAAAGCGGCAAGAGGGATAGCGGCACCCTCGGAAAAGCTGATGTTCTTGGGGAGGTGGAAGGTGGTGTGCTTCCAGGAGAGCGCGTACTCCGCGTACGAGCCACCCGGAGTCATCATCTCGTGGAAGGCCATTACTCTGTCGCCTTTCTTGAACTCTACCACATTCTCGCCAACCTCGTGAACAATGCCAGAAATGTCATCGCCCTTGATAGCAAGTCAGCCCTGGTATGTCTACGTGTGGAGACGCAATGACACACTTGGTTCAGAACACCCTTGTCACCCGACCATTCTGGTCGCTTCCTGTTAGTGGGTTAGTCCCAGTGTTGCTGGAGTCGATCATCGCTCACCAGGGACTTTCCAGTCTTTCGGGTTCGAGCCGCTGTAGATGACTTTCGTCACGACTTGATCGGCATTGGGCTTCGGTACTGACGAGTCTACGATCTTGACCTTGGGCCCAGCTGAGACGATGGCTTCTTTCATTGTAGTGACTGAACGGAGGTGCTGGGAGATGGAGGTGATGCGAGATGTAGTGGTGTGTTTGAGGGATTGGAGCATGGAAGTAGAATGAGCCGTGGGACTTATGGAGACCGCAGAGGTTTGTGGATCTCGGATGCTCGACAGCCGTGAACGTCGTCGACAGCAGATGGAGCCGCGCTGCAATGGCAATACGGTCGGTGATAGCTTACATCCTCAGGCTGAATAATGCCGAATGTTGTGGACCGCGCCTGATGGCGTCATGATGCTGTGTTTCAACTGCCGAGGTCGTGCCCTGGTGTGAGCTCTACAGCAACACTTGCTTGCTTCGCATAGTTTCGGCAACAAGTGCGAGCTTTATCAAAGGCCACACGCCAGGTACGCGCAACACTGCTGCGAAGGGTCTAGTCGTACAAGACCTTTCGCCATGCTAGTCCAGCACTTAGCACGGGGACCAGTGTCATGGTGCGGAGTCCCCAAGAGGGTCTCTCGGGGCGGAAGTGCGAAGGTCAGAGGCCGTGGTACAGACATTCGCACTCGGGAGAGGGACGAGCCATGGGCCTTGGAGAGATTGATGGTTGGCATGCGAAACGGAAGACTGCATGGCTGGAGTTTGTCTGAGGAAAGGGCGCCCATAGCAACCGGCGCGGACCGTAACCTTTCAACCTTATCGTGTTTACGCCGTTTCACGCTAGTAATTTGCCAGTGACGCTTGACAGAAGACACCTCAAGGCATTGGCACACGGTACGCTCACTCTGACAGCTCATATGAGGCATCGCATAGCCAGAACACTCTCAGCCATATCGCGGCTCCACACAGCAAACCCACGGCCATGTCTGGCCCACCCACAGATGGCGCGTCCAGCATAAACGTGACTGTCCGCGTGAGACCCTTCACGATACGAGAGGCAGCACAGCTCTCGCGCATGGAAGATGGCCCTCTTTTTTTGGGAGATGGATCACTCGCTGCGGTGCCGGCGCCGCTGCTCAAGGCGAAGGGAATACGGCCGGTCATAAAGGTGGTGGACGAGAAATGCTTGTCAGTGGTGCATGTGTGCGGTGAGTGGACATGACAGGTCAGCTGACGAACACGGCAGAGTCTTCGATCCCCCAGAAGAGCAAGCAGTGCAGCGCTTCGGTCGCGGCGGTATGGGCCAGGGCAAGCGGTCGAAGGATGCCACATTCGGCTTCGATCGGGTGTTCGACGAGAACACAACACAAGGCGACGTGTATGAGGCCACTACGAAGGGCCTACTGGACTCTGTACTGGACGGCTACAACGCGACTGTCTTCGCATATGGCGCTACTGGATGCGGCAAAACACATACAATCACAGGTACTGCGCAGGCGCCGGGTATCATCTTCCTTACAATGCAAGAGCTGTTCGAGCGGGTGGAGGAATTGAAAACGGATAAGTTCTCAGAGATCACGCTTTCGTATCTGGAGATCTACAATGAGACGATCCGCGATCTACTTGCGGCACCCGGTGCGGGCGGCAAGCAGGGTCTGATGCTGCGCGAGGATGCAAACCAGGCAGTTTCGGTCGCAGGCCTATCCTCACACAACCCGCAGAACGTGGCAGAAGTCATGGACATGGTCATTCGAGGCAACGCAGCCCGGACACAGTCGCCCACAGAAGCAAACGCAACATCATCCCGATCGCACGCTGTGCTGCAAGTAAACATCTCCTTGAAGTCTCGGGATGCTAGCGTACACGAACCAGTAACCATGGCTACGCTCAGCATCATCGACCTGGCGGGCTCCGAGCGCGCATCAGCCACCAAGAACCGTGGCGAGCGCCTAATGGAAGGCGCAAACATCAACAAATCTCTGCTCGCCCTCGGAAGCTGCATCAACGCCCTCTGCGACCCTCGCAAGAAGAACCACGTCCCCTACCGAAACTCCAAACTCACCCGACTCCTCAAATTCTCACTGGGCGGCAACTGCAGAACAGTAATGATCGTCTGTGTCTCGCCCTCCAGTCAGCACTACGATGAAACGCAAAACACACTCCGCTACGCCAATCGCGCTAAGAACATCCAGACCAAGAGCGTGCGAAATGTCTATAATGTGGATCGCCACGTCAAGGACTACTTGAAGAAGATTGACGAGCAAATGAGTCGGATCAATGAGCTTACTGCGATGCAGAAGCAGTATGAGGAGATGGCTTTCGTGAAGTTCCGGAAGGCTGAGGCGAAGAGGGTGGAGATTGCACATGATGGCGTGCAGCGGATACGGCTGGCTTATGATCACTCGGCGCCTGAGCGGCAGGATCGTGTGAACAATGTTCGGCGACTTCGACAGATCGAGCGTAGGATCGGAGCCATCAGCGGCTGGATCGGCGCATTCGATCAAGTCTGCGAGACTCGAGAAGAGGAGGACGCACCGAAGTCGATGCTAGCGATGCGCAAAACCGCACAAGGTATCCTCGTCGAGCTGGAGGGGAGCAGACAACACTACCATCAACGCCTCAACAAGAGCAATTGGTGCCGAGCGATTGACACTGCGCTTCAAGATGGCTTGCGTCAATTGTCCGGTGTCGAGGGTGCGCCTGGAGATGGCGCTGAGGAGAGCTTGAAGAAAGAGACAGAGCTGCTGAAGGGACGTATGGAGATTGATGTCCACTTGGCGACGATCGAGCAGGAGAAGGCACAGGATGGGCTGATGCAAGTGCTGCTGAACGCCCACTTCGAGACTATCGCCATACTCAACCAGATCTTACAGATGAGCGAGGAAGAGGCCGTGCAGGCTGCAAGAAGTGTGCTGGGTAAAGTATTGCTAAGCTGCAGTGAGAGCGTTGGGCAAGTCATCAAGCCAGATGGCGGACTAGTGATCACAGAAGCAGTGCCAACAACCCGAGGTGGCACCCCCAGGAAACGCAAGCAGGTCCCTCTAACAGGCCCAAGTCCCGCGAAGCTCAAGTTCAGACCTTCAGCTGTACCCACGCATATGGTCGACTCGCCACAGCTTACCTCCAGTCCTGCATCACGGCCGATAGGCTCGCCTAGGCGGCGAGTCAAGCTTGGTGGTGCGAGGAAAGGTGTGGTCATGACTGGGACACCGAAGAAAAAGAGTCCGACGAAGAAGCGGGCTGTGAGGTGGCGAGACGAAAAGGACGATGGAGAGGGTGCGCTGCCCTTGGTGGACTTCCAGGCAACGCCAAAGTGGGAAGGCAGCAGTCCTGCTTTGCCTGATGATCAACCGGGTCAGACGGATGAGGCTACGCAGCTCCCACAGCCAGCAGCCATTGACTACGCCAACCCCGCCGCCTCATCGAGCCCGGTGCCAGCACCATCACTGCCCTCCTCAGATCTCCGCAAATCCAGCAGCGGCCGCTTCGCCACTGGCTTCCTCTCGAAACGCTCCGATGGCTCACCGGCCCCACCTCCACCCACGCTGACGCTGGGAAACTTCTCCAGTGAAGACGAGACTAGTCCTCTCCGTGAACGAGCCGCTAACAGCGCTTCACGACCATCCACGCTTAGTCAGAATACCTTTCCGCAACCACAGGACCACTCCGATGACGCTTCTTCAGCATCAGAGAACGACCACCCGCTCGACAAACTCAACCCCTCAGACCTACGCACAGCGCTTTCACGCCGGCCCTCACAGAACCGCACATCTCTGAACCTATCACATCCTCGCTCCGCACACCGCGATCGCGAATCCCTCCATCGCCGCCGCTCACCCACAGCCACCTCACCGCCCTCCCTCCATCCCTCCACCTCATCCAACGGCAACAACGCAGATAGCATCTTCTCCGCCTCCCACGCTCGCCGAATGGTGAAGTCCGAGCGCGAAGAAGCTTTGCGCAGCGTGCTCAGCCCAAGATCAGCGCCCGTTGGCAAGGCTGCTGGAGGAGGCGTGAGAAGGAGTATGATGGTTGAGGGGACGCCGAAGGAGGGGATGGAGGGACCGAGGAGGCATGTGAGGGTTAGTAGTGTGGTGCCGGGGAGTGCGAATCGGCTGCCTGGGCCGGTGGGTGCGGGTGGTGGAGGGGTGGGCGGGAAAGCTGCGTGGCGATAGACTTTGAGCAGCCGTCCACGGCTGGAGGTGGGTATCCACTTGCGTATTTCTGAGAAGTGTTGGGAAAAGCAGCCGGTGGATTGAATTACGACGGCGTTGATGTCGGAGGCCAGGGCATCGGCGGGAGCAAAGCATGATAGCATAGCAAAAGCGTTCCTCACGCTGGTCGTACGGACGTGTTTGTAGTCCGAGGCGTGCGTACCAAATTGTTCGCTTCATCGCTGGAGGATTGGACATATGCGGATCGTCTGAGCACAGTCCTGATGCGACTATGGTCTTAAAGTAGCTCAGCTTCGCGGACTCGGTGGCCTGCTGGACCGCGTAGTTCACTGCAGCTCTGCAGGTGCGTGGAGTTCGCTCAGAACTGACATCACGAAAGTCATGGCTACAGATTCCCCAACCTTTACACATCGTATCGTGCTAATCCTTGGCCTATTCTTTCCAGCGAATAACTCGCGGTTTTTGTCCAATGACCTGCACTTCGTAACCATGATATCTACCACAGCGGTCACAATCTCGAGACCCTCGTGTCCCTACAACATGAAATTGCTGGTCCATGTAGAGACGCACATAACTCAACAACAGCAGCTGCTGCCACGCATCAAGCTGGTCGTCATGATTCGCCCAGACATCTTGCCTGAGGAGCTGCTGGAGACTCTTAAACCCCACCTCGGAGCAGCAGCCCCAATCCTGCCCTCTAGAAGCCCGGCAGATTTCGTCGACCTGGTCAGCAACCTCTAGACTCAATTCGTACGCAATGATAGCATAATGTCGAGCCGGATCCATCATCTGATCCTTAAGGCGACACACAAGCTGGACGCGTCGTTGTTGTAAGGAAGTTGCAGCGGTTGCACCAATTCGACGTCGGCCTTGAGCCCTGTTGCTGAACCCGACATCCATGTCAGCGTCTCCATCGCTCTGCCGAAGACAGTCATCGTTGTCATCTGCGCATGCTTCATCGTTTGTCTGATGCTCCACTCTTAGACGATCGCGGTCGAAGTGGTCGACATCGGACGTCCCGCCGCTCAATCGATTTGCGTTGTAGCTGTCTAAGCTTGGTCTGAAGCGCACGACCGCCAGCACCAGAAATTGCACACTGAATAACGGATCTGGGCGTACGTCTGCGTCCTTTGTAGTTGTGGCCGCGTACTACGTGAACGGCTCCCATACGTCAAGTCCAAGGACGATTGACTCAAAGTCAAGTCTCTCGGCGAGGGGCATAGAGTCGACGAGCTCGTACATCATTGTCAGCGCACGACACAGATAGTATATTATCTGCGCCTCATTGCGAATATATGTGGACGTGTAGGAATATCGTAGGGATTTTACTACCTGTCGCGGACGCCCAGCTGTTCCGAACCCAATCCCAGCACGTTTGCGAACGCTTTCGGTAGCGTTGTTGCAAAAGAGCAGTTCTGATTCCACCTTCAAGCGGTGCACCGTCTCAGCGAAGATCTTCAGCCAGAGGCTACACCAGTGACCCCCCCGATATGGCAAAGTGTCAGCTGTCGAATAGATAAGCCAAGCACACAGCAGGTTCGAGTGACAGTACTTCGTCAAAGCATGCGTGCGCGAGCTGATGTACGCTTCCAGGCGGAGCATCAAGCACCGCTTCCAGAAAAACATATTCCCGGAGTAGATCCTTTGAAGCGATAGCCACTTCGCACCGGGATACACTGGTACTGCAGAGTCCTCTAGCACGAGTCTGCCGTCGTGTTGTTGCTCGAGGATGTCCCGCAACTCGTCAAGTGCGTTATCTGCGATCTCTGGAACTCGCTCTCGAATCTTTCCTGCCAGCTTAAATGACCTGTCGATGTAATCACAAAGCATGCTGCTGTAATCCGAGGACTTTATGGAAGTCAGCCGGACGAGTATCACCTGCGCCTTCAATAGCTGCTCAGTTGTCTTGGACTCATCGCAAGCTTCAACCCATGCGATGAGCGTGGACTTGGGATGATTGAAGATGTAGTCGTATGCCGATCTGTGTAGCCAGACCAAATGTTGCTTTTCGTAGGAGGAGAGAGCGTACGCATCACCGTCGTAGGAGTATAACTTAGATACTGCAAGTTCGATTAAGCCTTTGCTCCTCGCCATAATCTGCGTCCTCGCCAGACCAGAGAGGGCAAGAATGTCATGCGAGCTTGGCGAAGGATTTTCAGACGTAGCAGCTGCGATCATCGCTACGCTCACACCACTTGACGTGTCATCGCCAGATTTGGCAAGACAATACATCGCTCGGAAATAGAATGCCAGTGCCTCGCGATGCACACCATCTACACTCCCGATCATGCTGGCTATAAGGTCATGTATCTCTGTCGGCATCAATTCTAGTCGTTTGCGCAGTGTCGCGCCGTCATCACCTGCCAGATACCCATTATTGACTTCGTGACCAGCACCGCCCACAGGAAGACACCACTACTCTTGTAGATGATATCTCCTGTGAGCTTCCATCGTAACTCTGACGGGACTGCTTGCAGCCTGGCAATCACGTACGTCCAGATGTCATTGTGGTTAAGCTCTTCGAGACGTAAGTTAGGTGTAGAGAACAACCTATGAGCTAGTACTGTCTCCGGGCGACTAGCGATACACAGCTTCCGCATAGTTCCCTTGGTAATGTCGCTTAGGACATCAATCAACCGTTCGTGGTCTCCTTCCAGCTCGTCAAGCCCGTCGACCATCACCACCACGCGTACTTGCTGCAGCATCTCCAGCGCTCGGCGCAAGGCCGCCAGAAGCTTTGCTTCCGTCCATGCAAAGAGACCATTGAACGACGAGGCGATCTCGCTGAGAATGTCCGATCTCTCGTGACACAATTGATGCAGGATCGATCGCAGCAAGCCAGTGACGCTTTTCTGCATTGACGAACCTGCTCGCCAAAAGAAGAACGTCAATCTAATGTATGCCTCACTTCCAGCCCATAACCGTAAGGCTGCATCGAAGCGTGGGTTGTCATTGACGTACCCCATCAGAGTGGACTTGCCAGAACCCGCTTTGCCACTGATCCAGTAGGTGGACGCATCACTGCGTAGTCATTGAGTGAGAGTCACTCGGGGCGTTGCATTATCTGTGAGCATCAGATCCTGGTCATTGATTCGTTCGTTCTCGTACGTCTCGTCAAATATCCATTGGTATGTGTCAGCCCATGCAGGTTTGATGGACTCTTCGCGTCTTGTCATGTCATCGAATCGCAGACCCTCGAGAAAGCGTTCACGCGTGTGCACTCCATCTATCGATGCAATATCGCCTCGAATCGCCGAAGTCCCACTACGGACGACCTTCTGAGTCCGAGCATGATTGGCAGTCTCAGCATTTGCCAGCTGAATCACCTGGATCCTTGTCGTAGTGTAAGCACTCTCGATATTGCTGCGAATCTGGCTATGCTGAACAGCCGCGGAAGTGGCCATCTGCAGCAATTGGGCATTATTCTCGGCATGTCTGGTCAGTCCATTCTCCAAAAGTTGCTGCACCTTTAGACGCGTGTCGACGCTCATTGCTTGATCAAGCAAGGTCTGATAATCTATCAATCGATGAGCAAGCTTTTCGATGGTTCGTTTCCCTTTCATAGCTCGCATCGAGTCGCGGAACGTCGAAGATCTTCCCGAGCCTACTCCCCTGACCTGCTGCAATACTGCA
>JAVRRP010000344.1:0-20380 GCA_036872775.1 Oleoguttula sp. CCFEE 5521 | reverse complement strand
ACAACTCCACCTCTCGCGCCGCGCTGCAAGGCGCGCCGACTGGTCGTTCCTCGGAGCACTAGCGTGTGGCAGCGCAGCCGTTTCTTCACAAAAGCCTGCGCTGCTCACCACCCGCCATCTTCCTTTCGGTCAAACGCTTCACGGGATTGAAGACTTCGACGCTCTTTTCGTCCATCACACTCATTTTTAGTTGTCTCAGGCAGTCTTTACCAGCCACACACAATACTTGTCCATTCGTTTTAGTCGCTAGTCGACTTGTGAAGGCATACTCACTCATTCAAACGGACGAATAGATCGCATCGAAGCATTTTTGAAATCACTTCAAACACTACACAAACAGCAAATATGTACACCAACACTCTCGCCCTGGCTGGCGCCTTCGCTGTGCTCGTATCAGCTGTGCCAATGGCCGCCAACGAGAAGCGTGACATCGTCTGGGTAACGGAGACTGCGGAGGCAGTTGTTACGGTCCCAGTCACCACCACTGTCTGGGTCGACGGCGATGCCTCGCCAACCCACTACGGCCACGGGCACGGTGGTAGCCGCCGCACTTCCACCGTTCTGAGCACTGTTATTGTTCAGCCCTCCGCGCCTGCGCCATCGGCTGCTGCGCCGTCGTCTGTCGCCGCGCCAGCACCCTCCTCTGAGATCTCTGAGAGTGCTCCGTCCTCCACCGAAGTTCCGGTTGCGCCAGTCTCTTCCGCAGAGGCTTCCAGCTACGTTGCCCCGGCGCCCACCGCTACAAGCACGGCCGCGGACATCGTCGCGACGACCCCAACATCGACCTACGTCGCTCCTACCACTACCCCAACGTCGACCTACGTTGCGCCTACCACATCCGCATACGTAGCCCCGACTACCACCTCCAGCGCCGCCCCAGTCTCCACCTCCGCCGCCTCTTCAGGCGGCTCCGGCCTCTCCTCCGGTCTAGGCGCGTCAGGAACCTCCTACAGCGGCGACCTGACCTACTTCGCCGTCGGCATGGGTGCCTGCGGTCATGTTTCCAGTGAATCCGACAAGATGGTCGCCATCAGCCACACAATCTTCGACTCCTACTCGACCGGCAACCCGAACACCAACCCTCTCTGCGGCAAGTCGGTTACCATTACTGGTAAGGACGGCTCGCCGTACACTGCCCAGATCTGGGACAGGTGTGTTGGGTGCGTGTCGGCGGACTTGGATCTCCCTGAGGCGTTCTTTGATATCGTGACCAAGGACCCGACCACGGGTGCAGTGGGTGACGGGAGGGTGCACAACATGAAGTGGGCTTTTGACTAGGCGTCTTGAGACTGCTTCGTGCATATGACTTTGTGGTGATGGACTGGGGAGAAGGCGGGTACTGTGTGCCGCGCTTACGAGACTTATGATCTGGGCAAAAATGGGAATACACTGAACCTACCTTGCGGCCGACATCTACCCTTTTGATGTTCGGCGAGGGTGCGGGCTGTCTGTAGGACGGAGAGTTCGATTCTTGGGAGTACATATGTTTGTCAGAACGTGAAAAGTTGATGAGAAGAACATCCAATTGTGCCAATGTCATACGAATGACAGAAGAATCGGACCACTCTCCAAAACTCCGGATGGTCGACGCTGCTGGTAAACCGTGCACTGCGATTATAGCTCTATGTCGTTACTGCCCAGGAGAGACGGCCGAGGAGCGTACACTCTCGGCAACAGTCCAATTATGTACGTACTCTTGCGGCGTGGCATATAACAGCAGTCTCGTTCACAGGGAGTCGCTGAGTGATCCGCTTCGTTTGTCGGTGACAGCTCTGTGAAGCGTCTGACACAGCTGGTCTTCACGCAGATCTCGCTGATCCAACAGAGCCTCAACGACCGATCGGTCAGCTGTCAGCCAATTGCATGACATGGCTGATGCGATCCCTTTGTAGATGACTGTGTCGGTCTGAGCAGATGAACAGCACAGCGCGAATGCATCGGACACATGGCATGCATCGTACTCCAGCTGCTGAAGGGCTGGTAGATGTGACAATGCGAAGTGTTCCTCCATGGTGACGCCGAACGTTACCGGGTGATTTACCAAGTGGATGTAACGGTGTGAGTACCCTCGTACCCGGCCGGGAAGGAAGCTTGATGGGTATTTTTGTCAACGCGTGGTGAATGGTGCACAGGGATGTTCGGTGGCCGCGATCACGATCTTGTGTTTTCTCGAAAACGAGTTTGATGCTCACTGCCGCGCATTGCTTCAGTGTCGGCTCTCGTACACATTCTCGAGAAGAAAGCAGTCAATAATCCCCGTTGCGTGACAATATGCACGGACGGGGTTAGCGAGATTTGAATACGAAGACTCGCCAAGACAATGCGCGGCTGCTCTGACGAACCCTGAAACAGAACCTCCTCCACCGCCCGGCTGCTGCTGCTGCTGCTGCTGTCACCTCACCATCCACATTGCCATCTTCACTATTGATTACCTCACTCATCACCTTGCTGCTATTGACCAACTTCATCGCCATCTCATTCGTCTACCTCTTCGCTGTATCGATACTTGTAACACCCTCACCCGCCGCCTGTACACTCATTGTCGCTACCCGACTCCTTCCACGAGGCTGCGCTTACTTCCCGCGCGTTGCATTCCGATACCGACGCGACACGGTAGTCCGACTCTCACGTTGTCGAAGACTTTGCTGTAGCGTCACGGCGGTGACTAGGCGTCCGTCATGTCCAACTCTACTAGTATGTTCACCCTCCCCGCCCCGCCGCCACATGTGCTGATAGTACCGTAGTCACCTCCACTCCCCCGGAGAGCACCTCCTCCCAAGTCTCCGTCTCAGAGTCCTCCGTAGAGGCATCACAGTCCTCGGCGGTTGTTTCTTCGGTGTCATCAGAGATTCAGTCGAGTGAGCAACAGGGAGGCAGCACCGTCATCGTCACCAATACCGCCTCCTCAGTCCCGCCATCGACGCAAGTCTTCACTTCCATTGTAACACAATCGGCTGCGGCAGGTGAATCTAGCAAAGCGCCAATCACGGTGGTGGTCACTCAAGTCAGCAGCGCACAGATCACTGCTGGACCTACGGCGGGAGGATCCTCGGGTACGTCGGCTGCGGCTTCATCGACATCTTCCACACCTGCTTCGCTTGCGAACAATGGCTCTGGAGGCACAAAGGAGAGCACTGGACTGCCACCTGCCGGCCGCACAGCTATCGCCGTGGTCGTGCCGGTGGTCGTCGTAGCTCTCCTTGTCATAGGCGCACTATTCTTCTGGCGGAGACGTAAGTCCAAGAAGGCAGCTGAAGAGCAACGGCGGAAGGAAGTGGAGGACTATGGGTTCAACCCGAATCACGACCCAACCATCCCTGCCGTGGCCTCAGAGGGTCCAGAGATGACCCAAGATAGCAACTCTGGCTACCGCGGCTGGGGTGCTGCAGGTCTTGCGAGCACCCGCAAAGCTTCCACTACTCTATCGGGAGGCCACACTCACGGTCAGCTGTCAGATGCCGGCAGCCAGCCTTACGGATCTTCGAGCCCGGGTGGACCACCTTCAGATGATCGTTCAGATAACGCACTCGTGAGCAAGCGCGAGACGATGTCGTCTGACGAGCTTGGTGCACTCGGAGCTGGACCTACAGCTCTAGGTGTCGGCGCAGCTGCAGGTGTTGGTGCTGTCCGTCGTGGACCCAGCAACGCCTCATCCCACTACTCCAACGCCGCACACTCAGAGCACAGCGATGACAATGTGCCACAAATGCCGCCTCTCTCGCAGTCATACGATCAGTATGCCCAGCCGCAGGCTTATGGCAATTACGGGCAGGCCGGACCATATGGAGATGGTTCATACGGCGGCAGCGGCGTTGATGGGCAAGGCATGCCGGTGGTAAGGGATGTGAGTGCTAGGCGGAACACGAGGATCCAACAAGCTGGAGGATACCAACAAGGGAACTCTGGGATTGCGCAGAATTTCTAGGAGAATCATGAAGGGGAGCCGTCAAGGAGTTACAGTCCCATCAAAGAGGGGGATGCGGAGGCGGCGCTACTTGGGAGTTCAATGGGAGGGAGCTGGAATAGCTTGCAGCGCACACTCGACGGACATGGTAATGTAGAGCGAAGAGGGCGTTCACCGGGATCCGGGACAGAAGAGTCGGTTTCAGACGCCGACCCTGGTGTTGCCAATGGCATGAGATTTGGGATCCCCGACGTGTGGGACACTAATCGATCATCCTTACCTCCGCCAATGGATGGGCAACAAACCGGACTGGAAAGCATCAAGACACAATCGCCCGTGTCTACCTCGAGCCCTGTGAGCTTTCAGGACTTCCTGTCACAGGTCCCGCCTCCGCCACAAGCACATGTGCGACAAGACCACGCGGAGACACGATCGCCTGACCCTCCTGTAAGGCACACGAGCGTCCGCAGGCTCCTCCCGCGGTTCTCAGCTCCGCGCTCGTCTTTGGACAACCCCTTCCCACGATTTCTTCCTCTGTCACCACCGCGATTGCCACGACGTGTGCGGTCTACACTGGAGCGATACATGGATAGCTTGCTTCCTGACCGGTCCAGCTCGCAAGCTTCCGAAGAGGAGTTCCCGCGCCGGAACGAAAGCACTGGAGAAACGACTGTTGTTGATGAGAACAGAGACGGTCCACGGCGAAACGAGAGCCTTGAGACTGCTGTCGCTGATGGGGACGATCCGCTGACGCAGGAGATAGATCGCCTGCTCGCTGCAAACGCGAGTGTCGACGAAGAGGCACGGGCCTTCCTTTGATAGGGATGGAGAATGTTTCTTTTTGTCATTATTGAGCTGGACATGGCTATGCATCTGCTTCCGGGCGCTGTGGGGACTCCCAATGGTGGAAGGGCGTTTCGGTATACCACACAGGCACATATGCGTTAATTGAATTTGAGTAGTACAGAAAGCAATACTCGTTGTTTCCAGTCAGTGTGCCCATACAGCATCGCAAGCTCCTCCTGGTGTCACTGGATCATCATGGTGAAACGAGTACGAGATGCGCGCGCCCAAAGTGCACGCGGCAGCGAAGGCTGCCCAAGGACCAATGACAAGCTGCGGCTGCAAGATGGACGTGGTTGCCCACCGGCTACTGGACGCTGCACTCCCTTGCACGCATGTATGCATGCAGCAGGACCCAACCACCAGGCGACGAGAGCTCAAGCCCCACAAGAGGCACATCTGATGTGCGTGTGACATCTAAGGCGACGCCGATCCGCCGTTGCTTCAACGTCAACCTCCTCACATCCACCTTCGAAGCTTCTGGACAGGCTCTGTCATGGCTGCGAACCTCGATGGGTGGCACTATCTGCCCACAATAGGGCTACGAATCCGCTACGACCCCAGGGAGAAGAACTTCATTACGCACAATGGACAGCGGCTGCCGGTGCAGCTGGCGCAGAGCATCATAGCGCGCGACTCTATCAATGCGGTCGAAGGGAAGGGAAGGGACGTTGCGCGCGTGCAGGAAGTGGAAGCTAGCGAGGAGGAAGAAGACGAGGAAGAGGAAGAGGACGACGACGAGAGAGCTTTGCAGCGCGGCTCAAAGCAAGGTAGACGGTACCATGACCAGATGTCGTGAGCACCGCTGACGCTCATCCTCAGATCCAGACCATGGCGGCAGGAACCCCAGACAGTCGCCACAACGCCAGGTAGGCAAGTCCGGCGCGACGGCCGAGATCTGGGCTCGCCATGGAAATGTAGACATAAGGAATGGTAATGTCTCGCCTTTCACGTACGCGCCAACGTACAACATCTTCGCTGTGCCGTCGAATCCAGATACTGGCAACCAAAGTAGAAATCAGCCGGACACGAGTCAAAAGGACAGTAACAAAGCCGGGAAACAAACGTGACGATCTTACAGTGTTGCCTCACCAGAACGGGGCGACTGGAGAAGCTTTGTCGTTATCTTGAGCACCAGGCCAGTTGAAGGCAACGCATGTGTATTGACACAAGCAGCCAGAGCTGCCTACGTGTTGCTGTTGCGGGAAGCCGGAAGACTTGCGAATTCAGCATTGGCTGGCAAAGTCAGAGAGCGGAGGATAATCAGGGTTGGAAGTGAGCGGCGCTGGGAGATGTGTTGTGTACATAGCCAGTGACAGTTCATGTACTATCCTATCTCCTTACTTCAGCTATCTCTCCGTCTCCGCGAGCGTCAGTGCTGGCCGTGCGGTCCATCAGCATTGATAGCCAGCCAACGCGTAGCCTTGTGCCTTGATCAATGTCGCGATCCGATTCATACGCGGGTTGGCCGAATCCTCGCGCGAGTGCCGAGACTCGAAGCACCGCCTAGCCGACTGGCTCAGGGCTAGAACCACACGTATCCCGCGAGATCCGGCTTCGGACCCGACTTTGAGTCCAGCTTCGAATCGTCACTCTGCCGCCTGGACGTTGCTTTCGTCAGCGAGCCATTCAAAACAGAGGCCCGGGCGCAATGAGCACTCACCTGACCGCCGAAGTCTGGGAGAAGGCCGCAAGCCTCGCATCGCTCGACCTTCGCGAGCTTGGCGACCTTCCTCGTGTGGCCTCATTGTCCTGCTCAACATCGACTGACGAAGCAACTGCATCTGCACATCCAAGTTTAGCAAAGCATTCTCTTTTCAAACGGTTCAGGGATTTCATTTGCCCTCATCCCCCATACCCGGCCCACTCATGCCATTCCCCTGCTGTTGTCCCGGCTGCCCCTGCTGCTGCGGCACGCCAAAGCTCCCCCTCGGCGTCATCTGCCCTGCATACCCTCCATGTCCGCCACCACCACTAGGATTCCTCATGAACTGCGGCGGCCCCTGCCCATAGCCGCCCTGACCCTGATGCGGCGGCTGGAAACCCTGATGAGAGCCAGAGTGCTGCATCATTTGCGCTCCGGGTCGAGGAGATGGGGCGTAGCCATTGGGCTGAGCGTGCTGCGGCATGGGGGAGTAGCCTTGTTGAGGTTGGTGTGGGAGATTGTTTGGATGGTAGGAAGAGTTGGAACTGGAGTGGGACATCATGTGCGCTCCGGGCTGTTGGTGCATGTTTGGCGGGAAGGCGTTGGGGCCGTTGGGGCCTGGTTGGGGGTACGCGTTGGGGCGCATCTGGTTCACTGAGATGTTGTTAGTAAGTTGAGAATCTTCCGGATGACTGACGGTATGCGACTTACTCTGCTGATGTTGCTGCGGCATCATCATCATCGGCCCACCAGGCGGCGCCTGCATTTGCCTAAACTGCATGCCAGGACTCATACCGTACCCTTGCTGACCCGCGAACTGCGGCATCTGAGGCACAGGTCCCTGTCCCATCTGCGGACCATAACCCGCCATCTGTGCGTGAGCATACCTAGGGCTGTTCTGCACACTGCCAGGTCCACCAGGGTATTGCATCCTATGATCGAATTGCTGGCCATGCTGACTACCTTGTTGCCCGAAGAACGGAGGCCGCTGACCAGGGCTCGGAAGAGGCGTGTGCCCATGGTGCTGAGGGTGTTGTGGTAGCTGATGCTGCATGTGAAGACCGGCCGGGATGGGCGTTGCTCGTGGTGTAGGACCTTGGCTGTGTATGCGGGGCTTTGGGAAGGCGTCCAGGAAAGACTTGTTCTCGAACTCCTTCGCTACAGGCCATGTAGGTGGAGTGCGGAATGGCTGTGGGATGCCGTTGATGAAGCTCTTCTTATGATCCGCCGGATAGTCAGCTGTCAATAGCCTCTTGATGGTATCGCAGTCAACATTGACGTCCCTCGTAGGCATTTCACCCTTGTTATCCTTCTCATCAAAGAACGTCGCATTCGTCTCTGGTACTGGCGCGCTGATCGGAATGCGCTGCGGGCTAGGCGATGCACCCGAGGGGGTGAAGCTGCTGACGCCTGGGGTGAACTTGAACTCCTTAGCGTTTACGTTGTAGCGAGTGTTGGTCGCCGATGTGGTAGAAGCCGGACTCAGCGGTCCGTTGTCACGCGCCATGGGTCCAGTAGGAATACGAATGTCTGCTGGCAAAGGCTGTGTTTGAGGGCCCATACCAGGCTGTCGGCCCATGTAAGGTATGTTCTGGCCTCGTGGTGGTGCAAAGCCGCGAGGTGAAGTTAGCGATGGTCCACCGCGAAGATTCTGGGACACGCGAGTGCGTGAGTGCTGCAGTGAAAGCGACGTCTGCGGGTCAACAGCGACCTGCGGCTGTTTCTGTGGCGAAGGTGTCGCAGAGGCCCGTTCCTTCTCTCGTTCCTTCGCGCGTACCTCCTCTTGGAGTGCAGAGCTCTCGGCTTTGCGCTTGATTTCAGCCTGCTTCTCATGATCTTTGGCCAATATTGGCACAAGATCGTCTGGCACGCGACTCTTCAGCTTGAAGTTCTCGGCGAACTTTTTGAGATCGTTGATCTTAACATTCTTCTCCTGTTTCTTGGCCATGCGTTGCTGCTCTCTCGCTTGATGCATCCTAAGCTTCTCGGTGTTCGCAAATTGCTTGAAGGCGTCGGCAGTCCCTCGCACATGGTCTTCTGTAGTATTCTCGGGTCGTTTTGCAGCTTCAGGTGTCTGGGTAGTTGACGCCAAACTATCGTTAGCACCCTCTGGCGCATCTTGCTTCATGCTACTCGGCGTCGTGATCGGTTCAGGGGTACGCGCGGGCTCGACTACCGTCGGCGGTGCTGCAACATGTGCAGGCTTCTCCAGTGAGATGATCGCAGGGTCGTACGGTGCTCCAGGAACAGTCGGAACATTCGTCAGGGGTCGTCGAGATGGCGGCACATACGAGCCAGCAGCACCTTTGGGCAACACCGGTGCCTCCCGCCTCACTCCTGAGTACTTGTCCTCCTCATCGAGTCCATCCCCTTCGTCTACATTCTGACCACGCTCTTCTGCAACATGCGAGTTCATGGCGGTGGACTTGAAGATCTCGCGCTCGATCCTCTCAGCCTGCGCTGCCAATCGCGCATACTCTGGTCGACTTCGATCGATGGTCGTTGTGTACTCATCTTCATCGTACGTAGTCTGCGTGCCGAACTTCTCTTCATTCACCGCGAATTGGTCCCACTTGGTATCACCGGAGCTTTCGAGCGCCATATCGTCCAAGCTCATCTCAATGCCACCTGACCAGGGTTGAAGTTCTCGCTCCACTGGCCTGTCGCGGTTGCGAGTGGAGATTTCGGTGTCTGTGCGGAACGATGATGCTGCAGAGCCTGGTAAGATGGTGTTAGCTTTGCGTGATCTCCACGAGTAAGCAGATGTCATACCATTTTGGGTCGGCGCGCTTGCGAGGATCACCTCCGACACCGCTAGATCAATGGTGTCTTGCACATCGAAAGTCATCATGTGATCCTCGCCTTCGCCGATGTACTCGTCTGGCAGATCTCTCTCGCCGTTGAGCTGCTGACTGCTCGGAAGCCGCGTGCGTTTAGCCATTTTAAGGATGTAGACGCTCTTGTTGGCAGCTTCAAGCGATGCTCCACTGAACACACCGCTGAATTGCTCGCCATTCTTGAGTGTCAGTGTAGCATCGGTGCCCTAGTGTACAGTCAGTGACAATGTTCCCCACAAGTTCCTCGGTGGTCACGAAAGGCGAGAGTCGACATACTGTGCTGTGAGCTAGAAGAAACAGCAACCGGTCATGTGCATGCTGTTCAATATGCGTGTCTGATGGTGCTCCAGCTGGAGATTGGGGAGGGAGCTTCGGCAATGGCTTCTCAATGCCGTTGTGCATACTCGACTGATTGCCGGTTCGTTGTGTGATGGGATTGGGACCTTGCCAGGCCTTTGGTGGTTGTGAAGTTTGCTTTCTATGATCGATGCTATTAGTACATGTTTCAAGTTCGAGATTGACTGCAACTGAGTTCCGTTTGGCCGATATCCTCGAAGTGAGCACGTGCACAGCTCGGTCGATGTCCAGACGAAATTGAGGACGCCTGAACTCGGTCGGGCCAGAGATTAATCAAGCTAGAGCAACTCACTTGTTCTGCCCGTCTACAGGGCTAGCAGCTTGCTTTCGTGTGCCTTCGAGCGCCCTGCCATTGCTGCTCTTCGATTGCTGTGGCTTGCTTCCTGAAGCCTTTCCCGAATTGTCTCCGTTCACTGTCGCTGCAGACATATTGGCAAGTGGGTGTTGAGTATGTGCGACGAGTCAATCCAGAACCTCAAGTCTCGCGTATATTGGCGATGTTGGCGCGTGGGCAAGCTGCCCGTTGCAGTGCTCTCCCAGGGCCTCCTCAGTAGAGCAACGCCGGCGCTGATGCAGAAGGGGAAAGCAGGAGGTGGGTGCACAGAAGTGAAGAGAAGGGGGGGAGAAGTGCACGCCAGACGGCCAGTGTCGAGGTCGCCGTGAGCTGTGGGCGGGAGGGTGAGGTGTGAGGTGAGGCCACGGTCGAGATTCACGACGAGCGGAGGTGTGTCTTGCGTGAGAGCAGACGCACCAGCCACGACGCTAGTGAGCACTTGAGTTTAGGTTCGTGCCGGACGGTCGAGAAGGTCGCCCGTCGGCATCTGTGCGACATGCATTGCGTGCAGCGCGAGAGTATTATGTCAACAACGGCGTTGAAGTGGGTGTGTGAGCGCTGAGAGGATGCAGTGGTCGTCTTGCTCGTTGGCCGCGTGAGTCTGGTCTTACGAGCTACCGTATAGAAAATACCTACAAACTACCTCCATCTCGGCCTCGACCTTCTCGCTAAACGCCGGGCGATTCGGCACGTCAAGCCTCATTCTTGCTACTGGGCCGTCCTGCAGAGGATCATCTACACGGGGGGCTGCATACAGCGCAGTACTCATCCGCATGCCCTGCGACTTGTTGGTGTCGCCTTGCTGTGATCAGTGGCCATGTCTGGATTCGTGAGAGTGATCCCTTCCTTGTTGATACCTTTGTCGCGAAAAGAATAGCTCTTGGCAGAGCAGCACACCACGACCAGCAGTGGATCACGCGCACGCGAGCCCACGAGATCGCGCTTGGACTGTCTTATGCTGCACGCTCGTTGAGACGTCACTTGGTCTTGGAAAGTTCCGTGTCTGTACAAGGAGCCATCGCTGCTCGGAAGGCCACCACGATTCTGGTCCTGGGGTCCATAAGGACGGACCCGCGCCAACATGGCGTCCACAGAGGAAGCGCAGCGGGCGAGTGGGGGTTCTGCGAACAGTCGATCGTCTGGAAGCAGTCGCCGACAACAGAATGTAAGCGGCCTCTCGATCCCTGACAGGCGGCCGCGTGAAGGCACAAGCTCTCGCTGGATCATCGACTGACTCTACAAAGCCCCAGCAGCAGCTATCCACGATCGAGAAGTCCGTCACCCACCTCTTAGTCGCCACTAAGCAACTCTTGGAGACACTCACGATGTGGTCGCGAGGCAGCGCGACAGAAGCAGAGGTATCGGACGTCTACGTAAGATTGGGTTACGAGTTCAATATAGCATGTCGAGCTTTCAACGCAATCGGCGTCGAGACAACCGATCTAGGACCCGTGCCAGACTTACTACGCGCCATCTTGGAGGATACGCTCAGTCAAGAGGCGAGCCAGGCTAGCTTGGATAAATTCCTTCCGCGGATTCGTGATATCATCATAAATCTCTTGCATGGATTGAAGAAAAAGCAACAGAGGCTACGGCAGAAACATGGCAAGGAGGGTGGAGATGCCAGACCGCCGAGACAAGGATCTACTGCGAGCACCACGAGCTTGGAAACGAGTCTGACACAGCAACTGGAGGATGTGCCTTCACGGACTTCGAGTAGTCGGACATATGCACAGAGACAAGGGAGTGGAGAGGCAGCGGCGCAGGATCTGCCACCACGGACAACGAGTGCTACAGATCGATCTTCACCGCGGCGGCACAATCTCAGTCCACAAGGCAGCATGCACCAGCGGGGTACGAGTCGAGATACCTCCTCTTCTTCACTGTCGAGCGGCGCTATGCAAAACATACCAGTCATCGCGCCATACCCGGACAACGACACTATGCCCACGACCCAAGTGTACCCTCCAGATGAAGCATCTCCGGAACCACCGCCTCCTCCGCCTAAACAGAACGACGCTTTGATGGCCTTACAAGGACGAGGTGACCTCGAGCGACGAGCGTCACGACGTTTCTCTGCGTACCAAATACAGAAGCACCTGGGTCCCTCAGCGAACGGTATAGGAGCTATTCCACCTGCACAGCACTCGCCAGTCCCGAATAGAGGTCGGGACGTACGAGAATCGATGAACGCAGTCAGATCGAGGGGTAGTGTAATGGTGCACAATCGAACGAAGTCAAGGACCGGTGCGGCTGGCTATGAGCCAAGTCCGTCGAGAACGCAGCGTGACGTGAGGAGGATCACCGAGGAGTCTTTGCCAGACTTGTCACCTCCGAAGCAGCCGGTTACGCAGGAACTGGACAGTCCGATGGTCAAGACTCCTGAGGACAAGCTTGGCGCGTACCCTTTCCCCGAGTCCAACGGGCCTGCACACAACATTGGCGCGACACTCAATGGTCCAATAAATGATATATACATACCATCTAGCTACGAAAGCCCCGCGCCTGTGGTAGAAGATCGACCACCACCCGCGCCCGCACGGAGTAATTCACGACGCGATCCGCAGACTACGCCGCCACAGTCGCAGTATATCGCTGAGAGCTCGCCACAACCTGGAAAGGAGCTCACCTTGTTCCTGCAGTATAAAAGCAAGATCAAGAAATTCGTCCTACCAGACGGCGGTGATCTGAGCATACCTCGATTGCAACTAGCATTCATCGAGAAGTTTGCATGGAACACGCACAATAACGGCGTCGATCTCCCAGACATCTACATCCAAGATACGGTTTCCGGCGTCCGCCACGAGCTCGAAGACCTCACCGACATCAAAGAACGCAGCGTCCTAGTCCTCAACGTCGAAGCCCTCGACGAAGTCAAACGCCACATAGACGACGGCATAGGCGGCCTGCGCAGGATCGTAGAAGGCATCAAAACTTCCGTTGACACTCAGCAAACCACCATCCAGCAAGTCTCCGACCGGCAACAAGAGACCGCCAAAGCCGTCACCACAATAGCAACCACAGCGCCAGTCCGCAGCTCCGCCCCAGCGACAACCTCAACATCCGGCACCATCACCCCATCCCGTACGCCCTCTCTCCGCGCCTCGCCAAGTCACCTCACAGAGCTGCAATCTCTCCGCCGCGACCTCGCCGTCATCCGCCAGACTTACACCTCCTTCGTCAGCGACCTAAACAGCAACATGACCCTCATTCGCAGTAAAGCCACCACCCTCCGCTCAACAGCCGAACGTGTCGCTATCCCCGACGTGGCTTCCGGTTCCGGCCGAGCATATGTAAATACCGGTAAAGGCAGTCTCGGCGCCGACAGCGAGAAGATCGTCAACCGCGTCGACGATCTGCAAGACCTCGTCGAGGACCTCCGCAAAGATGTCGTTACACGTGGAGTGAGGCCGTTGCCACGGCAGCTGGAGAGTGTCAGTAAAGATATCAGTCTGGCTACGTCGGACCTCAAGAAAATGCAAGAGTACTTGAAGCGGGAGAAACCGGTTTGGACGAAGATCTGGGAGAAGGAGTTGCAAGTTGTATGCGACGATAGAGATTTTCTCACTAATCAAGAAGACCTTGCAGTCGATTTGGAAGCCGATCTCGAGCAAGCGGCGGCGACGTTTGAGCTAGTGGAGATGGCTACTAAAGCGCAGAACCTCGCTCAGCAAGGCACCGCTGGAGCGAACGGCATTGTACCGGGTCAAGCCGCACTGCGCAGTTCGTCTAGAACTTTGCGACTAGATGGCGCCGACCCACAAAAAGCCAAAGATGGTGTGTTGGGCGAAGTCCGCGCCCTTCAGCCCAACCACGAGAGCAGACTCGAAGCCATCGAACGCGCCGAGAAAGCCCGGCAGCGCGAACTGGAGAGCCGACAAGGCGGTGAATTTCAGAAAGAACTCGGCAATTTCGTCGAAGAGGGCAAACTCAAGAAGAGCGGGGGTGTCGAGGAAGTCGAGCGCGTGCGATTGCTTCGTGAAGATCGGGCTAGGAAAGAGAATTTCCGGTTGTTGGAGGAGAGGGATCGGCTTAAGGCGGAGAAGCAAGCGAGAGAGGCGGCTGCTGCTGCTAGTGGGGAGGTGGAAGGAGAGGTGGAGGGTAATGGGGCGTTGGAGGTTCCTGTTCTGCCGGAGTTGGAGAGGACTAGTAGTCCTGAAAGTGGGTTTGTGGATGCGAAGGAGGAGGTGGGGACGCCGGGTGAGGGACCAGTGTAGAACATTGAGGGGAACTGAGAAGGGAATGGGGGATGTTGGAGTATGTACTTGTATTGTTGGATTTATTGTCGAGACCTTCACCTCGAGTGCTCTCTGTCTCGTCCGTTGTTCCCTCCGTCGCCCTGAAACATATGTGCTTGGCGTCTCGTGGTCCAAGCTCATCCATAGATAAACCCAATGCATCTCTCACCCCTAAACACCCAACATCCAGATCCTTCGCTGCAGCACTCTATATCAGCCATCTCGCAATCGCTCACCTCGGCGCACACGGTCCCTCATGTACATCGAATCAAGCCTCGCCGAGTCTCGGCCCTCTTTGCGCAGACTATACCAATTGTGGTCACGCGGGCCGATGAGTTGAGGGGTCAAAGCTATGCAGTAGCAGCTTCCCAGCAGAAAAGTATGAGAGGTCGAAATGACATGCTGCTTCGGCGGTACTCGTAGCACTACTCACGTGTGCATGTGTTGAGACGAGTGGTGGGTGAAGGGAGTTGCTCGTTCTCTTCTTTCTCATCAATGTACCACTATCCTCCAAGCAGCCAAATCTAACAACAGTATAAAGTCGAGGAGCAAAGTGGTACTACCCTCGCACAGCTCTCGAGCTACCACCCCCCGACATCCCCTCGTCACAATGGCCGAGCACAGCAAACCCACCTCCACGCACTCCGAACACGCCGACCCCCATCCCGACCACGAGTCCGCCCTCCTCTCCGTCCTAACCCTAGCCTCCATTTACAGCACCACCGTCGAAGCCTTCGGCCTCATCCGCGCAGCCGGGAAATGGTCCCACGACGAGCAGCTCCTGCTGACCCGCCTGGGAATCCAGCAAGCCCGGCTGCTAACCTGGGGTGACGCGCTCGGCATAGCCTCCCCGCCAAAGAGCGTGACGACGAGCGCAGTGCCGAAACATCCTTCAGCCGCGTATCCAGATCTCACAGAGCCGACCTTCTTCACCCCGCGAGATCCGCGACTAGATGAAGAGGGCGTGAGGAAGGCAGTAGAGGGGGCGCTGAACGCGATCGTAGACCGTAGCTCACATCTAACGCGAGAGGAAATGATGGACAAATTCGGCTTGAAGCCGCCGAAGAAGCTGACGGGGCATGTCTACCAACCCGCCCTCGACACAACCCGCCTCGAGGGCTTCCGGGAGAAATACGAGTTACTGAAAGAAGTCGCGGAGACGTATGCGGGCCTGCAGACGACGCAACGGAGTGCTAGTATTACCCTGCCGAGCGCGTGGATTATCAGCGATGGGGTGCGGTTTGCGGAATTCCTGCGGTTGACGCAGGAGAAGATTGACTCGCTTGTTGAGTTGCTTGGGGTCAAGGACGGGGTTGATCGGGGGTTGAAGATGGATATTAGGGGGTTTGGGTGGCATTTGACTGCGGATCGCACGAGGATTGCGCAGGATGTTAGTAAGCTACGGCTCATCATGGAGGCGTGCGAGGGCGATTACCCGAAGTATCTCGGCGCCGTGGACCAGGCATTGGTGAATATCGATCGGGAGGAGAGGGAGCGGTATATGCCCTCACCATTCCCGAAGCCCAAGCCAGCTCCTGTCGCGGCGCCCGTGGCACCCGCGAACTCCTCGCCGGCGTTTACGAAGGCTGTGGAAGGGAGCAATGGGTCGGCGAACGGAGGCGGGCATTCCGCTGGCCATCAGGCTCAAGCAGCAGGCGCCAAACGCCCCTCGATCTTCGGCCGGCTGTTCCGAAAATCCAGCTCCCAAGTCCCCAAAGCGAATCACCACCGCGCCTCCACCCCCTCAAATCTAAACCCCACCACGCAGCTCCCCGACCGCTCGCTCTCGGACGCCGGGCCACATGATCCCACGTATGACAACCACCACGATGAGGAGCCGTTGGTGCGGGAACGGAGTAAGAGCGTTGGTGATATCTATGCGCTGGACGAGTATCAGAAGGCCGGTGGGGAGCATGGGGAGGAGCTGGGGAGGGTAGAGACTTATGCTACTGTTAGTGCGGGGAGCGAGGATGGGGGAGGAGGGGAGGTGGGGAAGATGATCAGTAGGCATGATCAGTATAGGGGGATTGGGAGGGTGGAGACTAGGGAGGTGAGGTAATGAGAAGAATGGATCGTTAGTAGGGTTTATGGTGAGGGGGGATTGATATTTTGGTTTATACCCCTTGTGCAAGCGATACTCATGAGATAGCAGATAATGCGGTGAAGTCACAGAGTCTACATCCATCCTCTGCTCAAATTTCTCGCCCGCTGTTGCATCAGGCGAAGACAACGTACGAACTGACAGAGGTTGAAGCAGAGCAGGTAGAACTTTGAAGGAAGGAGAAAAGGCATAACTTACCACCTCCAATCTATCTCCCCATCAACCGGACTCGTATCCTCCACGCCCTCCATCGGGTCTGCCTCGATGCCAGCATCGAGCTGCAACCGCTCAACCGCCCCAACAGCAGCCCCTACATCAACCACCTCAGGCGGATCCACAACAGCATTCTCATCATCATGCCCCAAGCGCGCCCACTCAGCCTGACTCACCCCATGAGCAGTATCCACATACTGCCTCCCGGTCGGTAAACTCCACCTGCCCAAACTCCGCCGCCTCGAATGTCGACTCATCTCCGGCATCGTCAGCCCGCTGATACCCCAGTCATCACGCACGTTGAAGTGTACATTCCTTCCTTGGGGCAGGCGTGGAGCGCCAAGTTGCACGCGCTTCGATGTGCTGGGGAGGTAGGTGTCTTCGACCTGCTGTTGGCTTGGGACCATGACTGCGCCTAGATGGTCGAGGGTAGGGTAGGCTGGGTCGTCGAATTGCGAGTGGCAGATCTCGGCGTTTGCTAGCGCGGTGGCGATCTGGAAGTAGTCTCGCCTTAACTCCCAGGCCTTTTGACCAGCGGCTGTTTTGAGTGCTACGTCTGTGCTTGTATCTGTCAAGCTTTTGCGGTAGGTTGAGGCTTCTACGTAGGCGGGGCGGGCTTTATTGTACATGGCTACGAGCTCTTGGTGCTCGAGGCAGGAGTGGCAGAAGGAGATTGAAGGGGAGAGGGAGGTTGTGTAGCCGGGGGGTGGGGTGAAGTGGTAGGAGACCATGTGCTGGCTGGTTGAGGCGAGGATGATGTGCATGATGGGGAGGGGGGCTGGCTAGCAGTCGCGTGAATCGTTGATGGGGGGACTTACCTGCTGGATGAAGGGAATTTGCGGAAGGGACTTACTAGAGGGAGTCGTGGGAGTCGAAGGGACTCGATGGGGATGCTAATTAGATGGGAGATGAGTGTTGTTTGACGACAAAGAACGAAGGCCGAGGACAAGGCATTGTTGGAACTTGGTTGAAGAGATTCTTGAGGGGGCCAAATGCTCTGGCTTTGTTACTCGCATATGCTCTCTTTGTCTTTTGGCACCCGCCGGAGACTTCGCTGGCCAGATGCAACTCCGCCTCTCAAGATGTCTCGAGCGTAGGTGACGATCATGTTAGTCTAGCTGCGATAGTGCTGCAGTAGACATTTGCGCCTTGGAGAGGGCCAGACGTGCTACGCAGACAGCAGGGCGTCGCATCGCTCATCTGTAGCACTACACCATGAGTCCGCTGTTGTGGGTGTGCGGATACAGGCACAGGAGTGAGTCGGTCTTTTGGAGGAGCGGAGCCAGATCTTCCGGTGAGCGAGGAAGGCCTTTGTGGTGTGTGACGGCGAATGTGTCAGGCGTCGACCATGTTTAGGAGCCAGGGTCTGTAGAGGGCCCGTCATATGGATGCAGCTGAAATGTGCTGCCGACAATGAAATGTCCTCCAGCCTGCTCGTGACCGATAAAGCTCGCTTGACACTTGTTCAACCTGGCGAAAGTCGTTCATCACATCACAGTCCCGTCTCCACTCTCACACACATCACCCGTGGAGTCAAATAGTCGCACATTGTCAATGGACACTTGAGGTCGTCGAGTACTGGCAGAACTTCAGCGATAGCCTTGAGCGGCCATGCACCATCACCTGAGATGTGCAAACTTTGCAACTGGGATCCGTGACTAATCTGCTCGAGGAGGCATCGGATCGGTCTCAGGCGCACTTCGCTGTCCCCTGATGGACGGCCGAGCGCGTAGATGCCAAGCTCTAAATGGCGAATGTATCCGAGTAATGGGTACTCCCCGACAGACCATATGCGAGCGTTCTTTCTTGGTTTCATGACCGTCCAGCGCTCCGGCAGTATTTGAGTGTCTACCCGATATATCTTTGCTTCGAGGCTGGCCTTGACTATGGGGCTGGCTTCATTCCAGATCAGCTTGCAGGTTTGCGGGAAGAAGGCAAGTGCCGTAAGCACATTGCACACGGGCTCAGTCGACCAGATCTCCGCTGAGGACTCCCCAAGTCTCAAGCAGACGATGCCTGCGTCGCCTTCGTCGCGTTCAGCCGGCGATGTCTTGTCGTTGTCGCCGAGGAGGTGGTCGTAGATATGCAGGCGAATCTCTGGCGGAATCTCGAGGAGGTGACACCGCTGCTCAGAGGGGTCCTTGTTGCCGCGGGTCCTCTCTGTGATCTCATTCTGCATTGTGATGGTTTGCGATCATCTGCAGTGGAGACAATATATTTGATAGCTCAAGTGGTGTAGTAAATGTTTGCTCTAGAGGGTGCCCGGAGGCACTAGTGACGCGATCCGAGTCAACATTCACTAGAGCAAAGAAGGACCGACCGAGACTGCAAATCTGTACCTGATCTTTGCGTCTTTGGCATGGCTTGTCCTTACACTTCTCCATTGTTCTTTGGATGCCTCGCTGTCGAGCTCATGCATCACGCTGAGGCGTCTCCGTTGCTCCTGTAGTCGAGATTGCTCATGCGCTTACAAGCATCCTCAATTTCACGAGTTTCAGATCTGCCAACGAACCGAGAAACAGCCATACGGCTATGCACTGCGCCTCTCATGATTGCAGTGCCTCCTGGTACACTGCTCTAGCTCAGCTGAGAAGACCACTGGCCTCCATAGAGACTTCTGGAGAAGTCCAGGTATGCTCATGCTATGATCGAGCACATCCGAATTGCGGCCAGTCCCACTTCGCGAAAAGTTCTCAAGCCTCGAGGTACTCCGTCAACGAAGCTCTGTCCGGCTCCATCGTGAAGACACATCTGATCTGATCAAGCACCTTGAATATCTTTTTCATTTCGTTCCGAGGCCACCAAGTAGCGATGCCGGTGATATGTAGTGTCTCCAGTTTCATATCGTTATTGAGAGCAATCAATATGTTCCCCAACGATTTCGAGCGGTGAAGTCTGTCTGGAACGTGCATGTCATAGCCTAGTAGGCAGATATGAAGCTGCAATTGTCGAACGTGCCGCAACAAAGGACAATCGCTCAAAGGCCATTGCTGAGCGCATATGTATGTCCCCACCCAGCTTATGCTGGACACGTTTACAGAGATGCGGTAAATTTTGCTTTCCAGATCGGTCGTGAGGAGCTGTTCGGCTTCCTTCCAGATTATCTTGCACGTTCGAAGAATGAACGCCACTGGTGGCAGCAAGTCTTCGCTTCTATGACACTGCCGTATCACTCGTCCAACGCAGTCGTCGACTGGAAGGATGACCTTGCCCTTCTTACGCGTCCACTTTGAGATTCGCTTTGCTCGGGATCCTGCACTGGGATGATCCATAGGTAGTGGCCCGTCCAAATAGCCAGTGCAGTTGAGCAGATGGCTGTAGATGAGCAGACGAAGCTCAGGAGGAAGTTCGAGTAGGTAACATCGCGAGCTGGTAATGTGTCTTTCAGCCCCTCCACCATTGTCTGGCAAGTTGGCCCTTGCGACAAAGGTCAACGGAAGATAGCTTAGATGATACTGGATGTTGTGTGTCGATGCTGTATGACACAAGGCGTGATGTGTTGAGTCGGGATGTTGGACGTAACGGCGGCTGACACGTGATGAAGTGCACAGCGTCACAAGCCAGTCCTTTACTGCCGTTACTTCACTTGTCCTTCTCTCTGTCCTTCAGTCCATCCACACCTTGACCCCATGCACCAGCTTTTGGCCCATACTTTACCATACCCCATGCATGCGCCAGTGAGAACTTCGGTGGGGGCTCAGTTGCAGTCCTGAAAGGGCTCGTGCTCACATGTCTGAAGCTTCTCTCATCTCTGCTGTCATCCTCAATGGCATCACCCATCGCTGCCTCAGTCATCCGGACATCGCTCACAAGGCTTGGTGACGATTCGGCGACTTCACTCGCAGGTCGCTCCCATCGTCGCACGTCAGCAGGTAATGGTCGATGCCAGTCCACTCCGTCTCTGGCCC
>JAVRRP010000343.1:0-20398 GCA_036872775.1 Oleoguttula sp. CCFEE 5521 | reverse complement strand
CAGGAGTGGTAGTCGAGGAGAATGCCACGGCCAACTATCCCTTGCTCACTCCAGGCGTGGATTCCGTTTTGCGTTGTCTTGGGCTTGCCATTGGTGCCGTGAATATCGTCTATAGTCACACCGTTGTAAAATACTGCTTCCTTCTGGTAGCCGAAGTGGCGGAAGCCGTCCCATTGGGAAGAAGACTGTGCTAGAAGTCAGGATCACGCCAGCTACGACTACTCAATAGCACGCACCTGCGTATTGAACGTCCACACATCATCGTTGACGACGCGTGGTGCCTTATGAATGATCTCCTTGTGGAATTCTTGACGGCCGAAGAAGGGTAGATCGCCCTGTGCATCAAGCGGCCAGTTCAGAGAGACGCGATCGCCAGTCTTGATGAGGGAAGCTGCAGATGCGACTATGTCCTTGGTGAGCCGATTGAGCGTGCCGAGCTCATCTTTGGGCCCGTATCTACGAGAGTGTAAGAGGCGAACGTAGCACAAGGTGTACTAAATTTGACTTACAGTCCCCAAGCATTGTGATGCGGACCTTTCTTGTCGAGCGGAAGCTCTGAGAACTTCGGGATACTCATGATTGTGACGTGGAAGTAATTACTGTGACAGGAGAAACAGGAAAGAATGTAAGATGTGCTCAGGACCTCTTGATGTATGATGATAGCAACATATACCTACCTGAACGAGATCTTGCGGCTCTACCAATGCTGCAGAGGGGAGAATACATGTAGCTGTAGCTTGACCTCGGTGCACAAAGAAGCGAGCTCGTGCGAGCAGGCAGCGGTAGTAGAGTCACATTGACTGCGCGCCGGGCGCAAGTTCTACATGATTTCTTGAGTTCGTGACATGCGTACTGTCCGTTTGTGCCAGCGGCGAGACGATATTGCGCGCCGTATCGGGGAAGTAAAGTACGCGCTGCCACTGCAACTAGAGGTCATCTCGGGCTTTGTTACTTAACTCCGTCGTACCTGGGCGGGAGCTCCCGCGAGCTATTGTTATTATTGAGAACTCGAGTTCACTTCAGTACCACCACTCATCGTAGCCGCACACTCAGCGATCCGCCCAACACACGCGACCATCGAGCATCGATATCTGAAGCCTTCTTCGAAGCTACGCGCTTTCACCGGTACCGGGCACACTACGAATCGCACCGAAATAATCAAGAAAGCCGAGAATATGGCCACGAGAACCGAGACAAAGACTCAAAAGTCGACTGGCAAGATTGCAGTGAGGACCAAGACAAAGGTCCCAGGTGAGTTCATATCCCCTGCCACGCTCGTGCGGGCGTCTCTCGAGGCGCGTGGCATCCCCTCGTATCGTTATGGCCGCGTCGAAGGTGGCGCGTTACCCTTTGCGGTACCTTGACTCGAAGGGTCGCTTACATATTGCTGCAGAATCTACGACGAAGAAGGCTACACCTCCCAAGAAGGAACCAGCCACCTCCAACACTGCTGGAAAGAACCCAACAGCAAAGGCTTCAATGAAGAGCAAGCCTACGACAACGGCCGCGAATACTTCAGCAAAGCGCAAGGCGGCAGCAACTCAGCCCAATGGCAGTGCTAAGAAGCAGAAAGTAGCTGCGACTACGAATGACAAAAAGCGGAAGACGCCGGACGAGGACGACGCCGCTCCGGCTCCCGTCAGCAAGAAAGTCAAGACTGCCGCTAAAGGCGCCGTCATCACCGAACCACCAACTGATCGCCTGAAGGTCTTCGTCTTCGGCGAAGGAACAGCTGGCGAACTTGGTCTAGGCACAGCCAAGAAAGCAGTCGACGTTAAGAGACCCCGTCTCAACCCCAACCTCGATCCGCAGGCGGTCGGCGTTACACAGGTTGAAGCTGGTGGCATGCACGTCATTGCCCTCACACACGACAACAAGGTCCTCACATGGGGTGTGAACGATCAGGGCGCGCTTGGACGCGACACAGAGTGGGATGGCGGTTTCAAGGACATGGACGCAGCGATGAAGGAGTCAGTTGGCTCAGACAGTGAAGAGGAAGAGGATGACAACGGCTTGAACCCGAAGGAATGCGTTCCTGGAGAAGTCGACTGGAGCTCCATTGAATTGCCGGAGGGCACGCGTTTCGTCGATGTCACTGCTGGCGACAGCTGCTCGTTTGCCCTGACTGACGACGGCCACGTCTACGGCTGCGGTACATTCCGGGGCAACGAAGGAGTGTTCGGCTTCGCACAAGACGTTGAGATTGCCAAGCGACCGATCCTCATCGCAGGATTGAAGAACATTGTCAGCATCAAAGCCGGCGCCAACCACGCTCTTGCTCTGGACAGCAACGGCGCCGTCTTTGCTTGGGGATCTGGACAACAGATGCAACTCGGTCGACGTGTCGTTGAACGCACTAAGCTTGGTGGACTGCAACCGCGCGAGTTTGGTCTTCCCAAAGGTAAGAAGACCCACATCGTCGCCATCGGAACCGGCGGCTACCACTCCTTCGCCATCGCCAATAACGGCGATGTCTACTCTTGGGGTCTGAATTCGTTCGGCCAGACTGGTCACGCAGCCGGTGCCGGCGAAGACGAGGCCGTGATCCTGAAGCCTACCGTCATCCAAAGCCTCCGTGGCATGACCATTGTTTCCCTCCACGGTGGTTCGCACCACAGTGTAGCAGCTACTGCCGATGGCGAGTGTCTTATCTGGGGTCGTGTGGACGGACGACAGATGGGCATGAGCACAAGCACTATCAGCGACCTGCCCGAGGACACAATCATTAGAGACGATAAGAACGAGCCTCGTATCATTTCTGTGCCGACGGCCATCCCGACGATCGATGGTAAAGTCACTGTCGTGGCTGCCATGTCGGATCACAACATCGTCGTCACTGAGGCTGGGCGGGCATACAGCTGGGGTTTCTCGGCCAATTACCAGACTGGCCAGGGTACGATCGATGACATTGTGGAAGCGACCATGATTGACAACACTGCTGTGCGGGATACAGTCTTGACCGGCGCAACGGCGGGAGGGCAGTTCTCTATTGTCACCGCGAAGGTGACGACTTAGCTAAAGACTACTGGGAGACTACCGGAGTCGTGGGCGAAGGTAGGAGAATTAGACTGGAGATTGAGATAGATGGGGAGCAGGTGATGGCGTATGCACTTCTTGCGATCGGCATTTCGATGGGAATTTTGGATCTTTGCATGGGGTGTGCCCCGCTTGCGCAAAGAAGCGCATTGTAATAGTAGTGTACTGAGTAGACTGAAAATCCGTTTGGTTCATCATCTCGAGATTGTAAACAATCATATGTAATCTTCGTAGCTTAATTTATATACACGCGGACTCTGCCTCTATATGTCCCCACAACGCCGCGCTAAATGGTCATCATATACGTGTGCTGCCCTGGGTGCCTGTCGGTCGTCATCGCTGTGTCGCACCCTTCACTTCCCGACTACCGATCTTCTCGTCCTCCCCAGTCACCTCAGCCGTGGTGTCTTCAGCAGCTCTCAACTCCAGCCCTGCCTCAACTGGCTCAGCATTCACAGCTGCCTGATCGTCCTTCGCCTCTACGACTCTGCCCTTCTCCACATCGCCTGCAGTCTCTTCCGCAGCAGCAGCCCGTTCATTAGTATCAAGCCGCCTCAGCGGATTCCGTTCCTCCACCATCGCCTTCCCATCACCGCTCCTCCGATCCTTCTTCAACACGCTCCACCCTCCACTCCAACCAACCCAGCCATCTTCCCACGGACCTCTGACAAGACAGAGTAGTAGCGCGACGCCGATACTGCCCATGCTGAAGCTGCCGCTTGCGATCCAGCCGCCTCGCGCATAGAGATGGGACCCGACTGACGTGCCCGTGAGCTGTCCGCAGAAGACTGCCAGCATGAAAGCTGTGTTCACGCGATTGCGGCCTTTCGGTTCGACGGCATAGATCGCGCTGCGGTTCGCGATCTGTGCTGTTTGGAGTCCGAAGTCGCCCATGAATGCCTGGATTACTGGGCCAGCGACTGTGAAGGTTCCGGTGTATGTCCCCAGGGCAATGCCGATGCCACACCAGACCATCCCCAAGATGACGGAGAAGAGCGGGACGAAGCGATCGATCACGTAGCGGGCGTAAACGGGTGCGACGAGCATGGACAAGATGCCGATGAGCGCGAAGAGACCGATGACTACGGGTGTGTAATTGTACGGCTCGCCAGAGAGGAGGAAGGTCAGGACTGTCCAGAAGTTCGTAAAAGTAAGTGAGGTGAAGAAGCTGATTGCGCAGGCTTGCACCAGGACTGGGTGTTTCGTGAGCATGACTAGGATCGACCAGAGCATCTTCAAATAGTTCAGTCCGCCTGGGTTCGTGGAGGGGTAGTCGGGCATGAAGAGGTAGAGGAGGAACCAGATGGAGTACTGCAGCGCTACGGAGAGCCAGTAGACGGCGCGCCAGGTGGTGTATTGGGTCATTATACCGGAGAGGAGGCGGGCTATCAGGATGCCGAGCATAAGTCCTGAAACCACTATGCTCAGAGCTGCGGCACGGCGGTGAGGTGGCGCGAGGTCGCCAACGAGTGGAAGCATGAGCTGAGGTGTGACAGTCATGAAGCCGACTATAAAGGTCAGGCCACTGAAGACGCTCAGGCTGGAGGTGAGCGCAAGGCCGATGCTAGAATGGAGATCAGCACTTCGTCCCGGCCTAAGTCTTGCCTCCTCCACAATGTACTTACGACACACTACTCGTCAAGAAAACCAACCAAAGCACAAACCCCCTCCGTTTCAACAAATCGCCCAACGGACACAACAACAGTAACCCGACCGCATATCCCGCCTGTGCCAGCGTCGGGATGATAGACACATCCTCATAGGTGACACCAAAGTCCCTGGCTAGAATATTCAGGATAGGATGATTGTAGTAGAGGTTCGCGACTGTGAAGGCGCCAGCGAAGCCGAAGAGGACGTTGAGCCATATCGAGAACTTGGGCGGGGAGGAAGGGTCCCAGCGCACAAGGGGAGGGGTGTATGTGAGGCGGGAGTAGAGGACGAAGAAGCGGGAGAGGAGGGTGGGTGTTGAGGGAGGCGAAGGGGCAGGTGTGTCGTCTACGGGAAGCGAGGCATTGGAGATGCTTGGGGAAGTCTTGTCCTCAGCTTCGTGCTTGAAGTCGGGGTTCGCTAGGGTGGTCATGGCCAGGGTACCAGGTGCTGTCGCGCGATCGCCTCAAGAGGCCTGGAAATGAGAAATGCTGCTATTGTAATATCATACATGACTATCTACAATGCTGAACTAATAGACCATTGAGCATTGCATACACCCGAGTCTGAACTCCACTCTTCAAACCACCGATCCGACATCATCGACCATTGCCGACTTCCGAATCGAGCCAAAGGCTTGTCTGGAGTGCTTGTCCGCGGTATTTCCGTCCGCAATAGCCGCTCGAAGACGTCCTCACAACACTTTGATAACCTCAACTCCGCACACGTCTCAAGGTCTCCATGACGGGCAATAACACTCAGTCGCGAGTCTACCGAACGCATCGCGACAGCAGATTTTCTTGTTGAGGAAATCTCGTAGGAAGCCACAGATCGGGACGGCGGTCAAATCGTAGTGGCCACGCCAGTTCATGTTACTGCTGCGAACGCCAGGCGGAAGTCGCGACGAGCCCGATAGCAGTGAGCGGCAGTATGTGCTCTCGATCAACGCGTCTGCTAACACATCGATCGCTCATGCGCTATCAGTGCAAAGCTCAATGCAGCGAGTACGATGCCGAGTGCACTGAAGCGGAGAACATGATCACTTCTTATGAGACTCGCAACAGCAACAGACGCGCCGCGACACAGTCGTTACATCTCACTGTCGCAGCTCGGCCCGTCGTAGCGCTGCCAACTGTGCGGACGTCTTTGAGGAGCGAAAAGAACAGTCCAGTCTCTGCATGCTTCCGTCGGTACCTTCAATGCTCTGCCAGCTCGCCCTCGAGAGCTGCCAGGAGACTGGCTAACTAGTGCCATCAATTCACTTTACAGGCATGGCTCGCAGAGCCAGTGGTCTCTCCAAGGTCATCGACCTATCTTCAGGATTTGACCGACCAATCAGATGACGCGCAAACTACCCAATGTATGGTAGGTCAACTTATACACGAGTCTAAGGCCTTTGCGTTCCCAGACCTTTTACGAAAATCCGTAATACTTACTTGCTGACCGCTCTGAGCATATTCATTGGTCAAGTAGTCATGCATCCGCACCACAGAGAGTCAACCCCAGGACGGTACGAGTGCACCGAGGACATGGTAGGTTAGCCTATACACAACTCAACTGCAGACACGATGTCTTATGGCCGCAGTCAAGTATCCCATTTCCTTCCTCGTTTCATAGGGTCTTCTTCCACGCCATCGTATATACTGTGTCCACCCTGTGGCCATCTACTTTACTGGCATAACGTGTGCATCGTACCAGACTTGACGGCAGACTTGAATCCGAGCTAGCAATCACATAAACCATACATGCAGACATCAGCATCATGTCGGCCACGCCATATCAGCATGTGAGCCACTCGAATTACAAGGATCTCGGCATCCTCGACGGCCCCGACGAAGCACCCAGCTCACACGTACTATTTGGGCCAGACGTAACGCTCCTCTACCGCGAAGCCTCGGACAACAACCAGGCACTCCCGTTGCTTTACCACGAAGACATCTGCTATCGCAGTTTGCGATTGACCGCCCTACTGCGACCGGGCTCGGGGCGCTACCGATGGGACTTGGAGTTAGCCTACGTGAACCGCCTCACTGCATTCCCGTTCATAAGGTTCCTCCGCAGCGATTTCTACCGCGTGACTGAAACGACGTCCCTTCTCCTCCACGTCCAGATGTATAGACTGGGTGAGATCTACGGAATCTCTGGTCTGTCAGCTTTTGCCCTCGAGCAGCTCGTTGCGTTCATCCGGTACACTGGCGCTACTGGCACTCCGGTGTTCGCACTGCCCGATGCAGTGCGCTTCATCTACAGCAACCTGTCGACCGATCCCAGCTTCAAGGACATGGTCGATACTCTGGTGCAGTGCGTCAAGCAGGGCTTCGAGCCAGACAGGTTCCGTGACGACTGGGTGATGGTACAGCTGATGGAGGATCTTCCGCACTTTCATCACGCCCTTTGTGACGCGAGTCCTGAGTACTACTTGGCTTGCATGGCTGCCGAGACCCCGCAGATCACCCCTCAACAGGAGGAACCGTCAGAGGCGTTCACATTCGCGCAAGAGCTCGGCGCACGCTCCTATCCGGATGGACGTCCGAGGGGAGTACCTTACGAGCTTGTACATGAAGCGGAGGAAATACTGGAGCGGCTTCCGCTCGTCAAGAAACCGGCGCAGATTCGCGTTGCCCACGGCAATCCTGGTATCAAGCCCGCGTCAAGGGCGTCGCGATTTGCACAGCTCTTTGCGGAGCACTACGATGCGGAGGGCCGACTGATCAGACCGCCGTATGATCGTGTGCGAGGAGCTCGGGAGGAGCTGAAGCAGGTTGGGCCCGCCAAACACTCGCCGCAAGTGCAGACGCAGACACAGCCACAGACTTGCAGTGCTCATACAGAGGGCGGAGATGAAGCTATTAGCTTGTTCGATCAGTGTCCGAAAGAAGAAGCACCCTCACCTCTCCTCCTCACAGGTCAGCCATGCCCTTCGCAGGCCGGCTGCGATCGGATGGCTCGTCTGAGAGACACGCTGCCGCATTTGAACACCTCCGTGCCAAGTACTCACGACCTGGACGCGCGACCAGCGTATATACTTCACGCAAGCCTTCCTCTCCGGCCGAAGCCGTATGTCGAGACCAAGCCGGTACAACCGCAGCGTCGCTCCAGAGCCCGCCACATGGCAGCAATGCGGAGAGAATGTCGCAGATAACACTCGATCTCAAATCCTACCTTCCGATTAGCATCTACGACTCTCCTGCGACTCCAGCCCCCGTCGCTCCTCTGCAGCCCGATTATCGTGACGGCGACAATGCAAATCAAGATCGTGTCGCTGATCTGAGGCAGATCTTACCAGGTCTCGATACTTCAGTGCCAAGAACCCATGAGTACATTTCAGATGCGGCTGCCAGCAGAACGCCTATCTGGGAGTGCGAGACGGCAGATGAATATTCACTGGAACGGCCTGGACACGCCATACTCTCGCCAGTATCGCCGGTGGAGACAGCTATAGAGCGTAGTCCTGTCGAGAGCCTGGTCGTAATTGGTATTGCTCACGTACCGCAAGCTGAACAGAGTGATCTTACCACCTCTCCTATGGGCAGTGAAGAGTGGGAGATCATGGAAGCCGAGTAGTGTTTGGCGACCTCCTTGCGATGCCACCTAGGGCTGTCAAGGAGTGCATGTGAGATCTCTGTGCGACGACCAGCTGACTTGTGGAGATTACAGGCTATTCGACCGCCAGGAGTGAGGCAAAGAGGCGAACGCATGACCCATTGCGAGACAGACTGACGCGAGTGTGATCTACAAAGCATTATAGACAGAGCTCGAATCGTGAATACGGAGGAGCGGAGACTTGCCAGCGTGTATCGGTATTCAGTCTTCTCAGCTCGTCTACTGCCACTCGCCATCCCATGTGCATTCATGACCGTCGTCGTCGTCGAGGGTGAGACTTGAAATGTATTGTCCGTTATGTTGTTCACCGTCCGCGCGGAACTGTCCCGCCCTATGACCTCGCGAAGCGCACCCTCTACATTACTTTCTGTCTCCATCACCAACGATGGCTTTGCGACATCTCCCTCCTGTAGGTCCGCCAGGTCCACCAGCGACCGCCACGCTCCTCGCCCGTCCTCCCTGAGTCTTCCCATATCATGCTGCAACCGCAGTCATGTCCTCCCACCGTGCCCTCGACTACCTGGAATCACTGCCAGGCACCACATTCACTCGCCTCTATGCCCAGCCCTCGACAGCGCTCGCGGTGTTCCGCCGCATGCTGCCTCACCTGGCGAAGACGATAGTGATGGCTATGCTGTACATGCCTGGGCCGTTCGCAGTTGCAGATCTCGAGACGTGGGTGAAGCCGGATGTAGAGAGTGTGAAAGCACGAGACCAGGCAATCAGTGTGTTGCAAAGACTGCGCATACTGTTCGATGATCGAGGCGATGGGAGAAAGGCTGCTGGATTGGCATATGTGCTTGCACCGCAGTTCGCTCAGGCGCTGCGGAGGGCGTTGACGGGTGGAGGAGAGCATGGCAGTTTCGGGGTACCAGCAACAGTGCGACCTCAAGACGGACAGGAGAAGGTCAGCATCTCGTTCCTCGACACCCTCGCGCGTCGTCAATGGGAAGCAATCCTCTACTTCGTCGTCGGCAGCGCCAGCGCCTCCCTGGTAGGCGAAGTACCCGTCAGCGAAGGCACCAAAGCCCTCCTCGAACGCGGTGGCTTCGTATCCCGCCACGGTAAACGCATAGCCATCACAAAACAAGGCTTTGAGTTTGTTCTGCAAGAGATCAACGCCCAGATCTGGACGTTCCTCATAGTCTACCTCGAAATGGCGCATCAACTCCAAATGGACCCCATAGAAGTCCTCGCCTTCCTCTTCACGCTCGGCTCCCTGGAGCTAGGAACGCCCTACAGCACCGCAACCCTAACCTCAACGCAACACCAAATGCTCGAAGACCTCTCCGACTTCGGGCTAATCCACCGCCCCCCTCTCACTCCCTCCCTCTACTACCCCACCCGCCTCGCCACGACCCTCACCTCTGACGCCTCCGCGCTCCCAAACTCCTCACTCTCCCCACAAGCCACATCCACCTCCCAGCCAACGCCAGGATCATCAGACAAAGGCTACATAATCCTCGAAACCAACTACCGCGTCTACGCCTACACCTCCTCGCCCCTCCTAATTTCGATCCTCTCCCTCTTCGCCAAACTCAAGACTCGCTACCCGAACCTCACGACTGCCAAACTCACCCAAAGCAGCATAAAATCCGCCATACAATCCGGAATCACCGCAGATCAAATAATTCTCTACCTCACCACGCACTCCCACCCCGTAATCCGGAACCAAACGCCCATCTTGCCGCCAACGGTCGTAGATCAGATCCGCCTCTGGCAGCTTCAGGATGAGAGGATGAAGAGTTCAGAGGGATTCTTGATCAAGGATCTGGGGGGTGAGGGGGATTTCGAGGCGGCTGTGAGGTATGCGGAGGCGTTGGGGGTGTTGAAGAAGGTGTTTAGGGGGAAGGGGTGGTTTTTCGTGAGTAGGATGGAGCAGATGGGAAGGTACTTCAAGGGCGTTGCGGCGAGGAGGAAGGCGGAACGGGAGGGTACTGGAGGAGCGTGAGGGCTGGAAAGGTCATGGAAGATGCTGCAGTGCTGGAAGGAGGCCATGCGATAGAGTATCATACAGGTGATTCGTGATCGTACAATCAGACATTACGTATCTCTCTTTCCTTCAAACCTCCATATCTTACACTCGTACCTCATACATCCTTCGGGTCGTACCACACATAGCTACGGGCTGGGCATAGTAGGCGAACACTATGGTGACTTCACAGTCTCATCCCAGACTCTCCTGCTTCTCCCTTCGTCCCAGCACCCTATGAAAAAGGCTCACCTTCCTTGTCCCTTCCTTCGTACTTCCATCCTTCGCATACGCACCCTCAGCGCTCTCCCCGACCTTTCCGTAGCTCCGTCCAAAGCTTCTCATGCCCTTGTGACCAAGCAGCGGTTCACTCTTCTTCCTCGCGTGCATTGGCCCCTTCCCAGTGGCAACAACAGTGCCACTCACTGCAGTAGAGTCTCGCCTGATCGCCCTGCTGAGATCAGGCAAGTTCTGCACAGCCGCATACTGCATCTGGAACTTGACAAAGCTCTCCCTTGCCTCTTCAGTGACGCAGTGCCCATGCAAAGTTTCAAGAGCTTTACGCATGCGGGCTGTGACCGCGGCGGGCGTATGCAGCTTGTCGGTCTCAGTCTTGGGTGGTGTGGCCAGTGTATTGGAGGCCGTACGGTTGTGAGATGGCGACATCGTAGCAGCGAGGTCGTCGTTGCGGTAGCGGTCAAGGAGAGAAGACATGCGGCCAGGCCAGTAAGCTGTGGGCTCAGCATCGGTGACGTGATAAGCTGATAAGGGCTGCGGTGGCGAGGAAATGGTGTTCAGCAGGCTCGTCGTGGACGGCTCTGGGACATGCGAGAAAGAGCCGACGCTGCTGCGGAGGCTGGTGAGGTTGTTCGTGCTCAGCGACGAGGCAATAGGTGGAGGCGTCGGTGCTCCACGTGCGGACATCAGCCGAGTCTCGCGGATCTCGTGACGATGGGTCGATGCCGTGCGACTTGGCAAGATCGAGGATGTGCGGACGGGGTAGACATTGGTAGTATTGGTCAGAACTGGCTGCGAGTTCCAGCGCTGTACCAGGGGTGGTCGAGCAAAGGAGGCACTAAGCGGGAGGCGAGACTTGTTGGCATGATGGGCTGGGTTGTCCTGGTGTGAAGACGCTGGCATCACCTGCACAGCCGTGGCATTCTCATTGGTGGTGTAGCGAGACAACGGCAGAGAGCCAGAGAAGCTGGGATGACGAGGCAGCGCAGTCAAGGTGTCCGACTCCCAGTCGTGATCATCGATGTAAGAGCCAGGTGGTAGCGAGAAGCTCGACTTTGGCTCGTAGAAGGAGGAGGCATCCAGTGCAGGTCTGGTGGGACTAGCGGCAACGTTCTCCTTGAAAGCTGTGGAGCGGCTGACATTACTGATCTGGTCGGCGTTCATCGACAGCAGCGGCATAGTATCAGATCTCTTCATCCTGACGCGCATGTTCTGGCCTCTCGGCGTGGCGGTTGGCAGTCCGCCCGAAATGTGTCTACGTGTCGATGCAGGCGGAGTCGGGAGACGAGTATCGGGCATAAGACCAGAGGTTGTCCGACTGTGCGAGATCGAAGGCGTCCGAGGTGAAGCCTTCTTGCCACGAGTTGGCAATGGCAGTGCACTGAAAGTACGACTACGTGGCATGCCACCAATTGGATCATCAGGTAAGCAGATGTAGCTGCTTCGGCGGAGGTAGCTGGCTTGACTGGGAGGTGGTGCGTTCTCGATCAGGGGTGACAAATCTGACTGGTTTTGCTGCGAAGAGCCGGATGGCTTGAGGGAGTTCGAGGGCGTCAAGGTCGTGGCTGAGGTCGAAGCCTGCAATGATACATTGCTGGAGCTCGATGCGTGGCTGGTGTCGCTGGCGTTGTTGGAACGGCGGCGGTGGAAGGGGTTGAGGGCGTGAAGAGACGCGATGGAGCTAAGCCGCTTCATCGAGCTCCGCCGCGAGTCTGTGGGGGGCGGGATGTCGCTCGACTGGGACTTGCGGGAGGGCATCGTGTAGTGAAGCCGTGATGACAAAGTGAGATGTGAAAGGATGAAATCAGTGACTTATGAGGTGAACATGAGTGCCATCTTGAGGACACTGGTTGAAGACGCAATTGCAATGCCGCTGACCGTGGTTGCCAACGTGGTGTGGTGGAAATGGGAAGGAACGCTTGACTTCGACTCGTACTTGCCTCTGGTAACGCAGTCGCTGCTTCATCTCGAGTACGTGGAGACATCAAATGTGGACGGGAGAAATGTAATGCAGCCCAGGAGACACGCTTACCGCCGTAGTCTACACTTCGATGGCATCGATCATATCCTCGTGCTTTCCTCCAGCAGGATCAGATCGCCAAATTCGCGAGCCCATGCGCGTAAATGATACGCGTCTCGAGATATAATCGTGTTGGTGAGATATCGAGAGAGACGGAGAGCGTGCGGTGAAAGCATCCAGACCTCCCTCACAGGCTGACTCATCACACTCCTGCACTTCAACATGCTCTCCATCCACACATGCTCGACCGATTCATCACCGAAATGTAGCACCACCTCATCACCAGGATGCCTCAAACCGAAGAAGCAGCCGCCTGGTTCGCCGCCGTCTACCAAGCCGTACAAGAAATACCTCACGGTCGAGTCACATCCTACGGACATATAGCGCTGCTGCTGGGCTTTCGTTAGTCACCGCTACGCATATGATCATAGACATTGTTGCTGACGTGAAGCGGCTCAGCCGAACGACCAAGGCAAGTCGGAGTATGCTTGAAGCACTTGCCCTCTGCAGCAGATCAGCCTAGTGCGAGGTATAACAGCGATACTGTGCCGTGGCAGAGGGTTATCAATGCCAAGGGGGCGATTAGTCCAAGGTTTGAATGTGTTGGCACGCAGCGCATTGCTTTGGTATACTAACAGTGGCAGGGGAGTGAATGGCGCAGCTAACCAAGAGACCGTGCTCGCACAGGAAGGCATAGTAATCGGTCGAGGTAGTCTGGGCGAGCGCACTGTAAACTTCGAGACGTACGGCTGGTTCCCGAGTCGACTGCCAAGTCGAGAGGGCGAGGAGGAAAGTGATAGTGAATGAAGTCTCGGCTTTCTCGAGAACGGAATCCCCTTGCGCTGACACTGCATCGATGTTTGCGGACTTTCAAGCCCACGCTTTCAAACGCCATCGTCTGCGAAGCCAACCGGCTGCGACGCACCCGCTATAGCACCATATGCACGCTATGCACAATGTCTCTATGCTCTACAGCTCCTCAAACGCCCTGGACGCCACGCTTCGAACAATCTGGCCACAGCTGCGCCTAGCACATCTTGTACTCACAAACATTCTGCAGCTGCCTGCCCATATCCTCAGTCTCCAACTCGTACTCAATGCTGATATCCAGATCCCTCCGGTTCTCCCCATTCGGCCTGCAACCCAGCACGCCTCTGACGTTCTCTCCCGCCTCTACGGTCAACACGTCCTTCAAGTAGAACACAGTCTGCTTCCAGTGCGTGTATTTCGTATGCGGTCCAGTCGAAAATCTGACTGGCTTATGGCACGCGGAGAACTCAATGTCGAACCATGCTACAAGCGCATGGATGTAGTCTGTGCGGCGGATGGGCATGTTGAAGGGGAGGCTGAAGGCGAGGTCGGCGGTCGTGCAGGTGTAGAGGTCGAGGGTTATGACCGCAGCGGGGTCGGTGACGACGGCTTTGAGTTCCACGGTGTCGACTAGGGGTTCCGTGAGGGCGGTGGCCTTGAGGGGAGCGTAGTTGAAGCCGTAGACATTATCCCAGACTTGAAGGTCTTGTCAGTGATGCGCAGTGCGATCTGTAGCAGTAATGAAACTCACATCCAATCTTGTCCTCCTTGTACTCGCCATCCTCAATTCCGGCCACGAAGATCGTCGCCTTGTCAGGAAAGATCAAGCCGTTGTCTTTTCGCAGGTATCGATCGCGCGCCCACAGAACTGTGTCCAACATACTCTCGTACAGCAGGAAGTAGCCCATCCACTCAGAGATAATGATGTCGACCTCCTGGAACGGCAGCTCAACCTCCTCCATCTTGCCTTGCAGAAGCGTGATCTTATCCGACATGCCGTTCACCTCAACGATCTCCTTCGCCTTGACGATAATGGTCGACATGTCCACGCCGATCACATGCTTTGCGCCGGCCCTCACGGCGAACCTGTACGATCGTCTGGTCAGTCAAGTGCTCGGGCTGTTCGCGCCGGACAAGTCGTGCTTGAGGGGGCGGAGGTGCTGCTAGGATATGTGTACATGCTGAGGATGGCTGTACCGCATCCGACGTCCAGGACCACCTTGTCCTTGAAAATGTGCTTGTTGTTGTAGATTGCGTCTCGGTAGCTGCGTGTGCGAACTTCATCTTTCTTGGGAGGATGTCAGGATTTAATTTATGTCTAACGCATCACAAGCTGAACGAACCAGCATCTCCTCGTGTATGCCATGGTGGTTGTAGCTGTTGAAGTAGTGCACTTCGCTGTGAGAAAGTTCGGCTCCCTTTGACCCATTCGACTTGGCCGTTGTAGTCGCCATGGTTGCGTTTCGTCCAATTGAGCTGTAGAAAGAGGAAGGTAACAAAGCAGGTTGAATAAATTTATCTGCATGCGAGGAAGTTCTTCTAGCTTGAGAAAGTAGGGCAGAGATGAATCGGCCAATCGTTCTTCCGTTCCTGGCTCGAGCATCATCGTTGAAAGTGTACTCAAAGAACAGTTCTGAAATGTAAGATGTTCTGGAACAGGCATCGAACCCAATGCCTCAATAACAACGCCCTCTGCCTTCTCCAGAATCCTCACACCAACCACACACATGCCTCGCTCCCCAACAGACGCCACACGCTTCACCTCCACCTCTCCCCACATGTCCGCTGCACCCCCCTCCTCGACCTTCGCCGCCAACCCCTCTCCTTCATTCGCCTCCCCGACAGCAATACCAACAGGCTCTCAAATCCAATTCGGCTCCTCGCCGCCTCAGGATGAAACACCACAACAGAAGATCTCCCGTCTTCGCTCCGCAGCCGCCGCAAATCGCCGCATAAAACTCTCGACATTCGACCGCGTGGTCATCACAGGCCGGCATGTGGCTGATAAGGCACACCGCTACACTGCCATTGGTCTCATTGGCGCTACTGTGATTACTGGTGTTGTGGCCACGGCGGGCATTACGGATATGTTATTGCACAACCGGCGGAGGAGGAACGAATGGTTGGCGGAACAGCAGGCGAAGACGAGGGTCGAGACTATGGCTGCGCGGGAGGCGGAGCGGGAGGGGAGAGCGAGCGAAGATCAGATGCTATTAATCAATCGGGAGAGAGCTGCGGAGGAGGCGGCGGAGATCAGGAGGACGAGGCCGGGGACCTTCAAGAGGATCAATAAGTCGCTCTTTGGTGGGCTGGACCAGGAGGAGCAGAAGGGCGGGCGGATGGGAGCGGCCATGACGGGACGACCGGCACTGGAGCCCATGTCAGATGCAACCTCCAGCGTGATCAAGCCAGATGGTGTTCACGTGGTCGAGGTTGAGGATCCTTCGCTGGGTCGGAATGAGGATCTGGGTGTGTTGAAGGCTGTGGGGGAGAATGTGGAGAGCCATCGGAGGGCGGGAGACACTGTGGAGGTCAGAGTGAAGCCGACGGGCGAGCCGTTGCTTCGTGAAGCGCAAGCAAGCAGCGATGCACCGGCAAGAAAGGCGCAGACGTGGACGGAGTGGCTTACGGCGAGATAAGCGCACCAGCCAACGATGCCTGTAATCTATAAAATGTACAAAGTTGACTATATGTTGCGGGTAGGCCGCATGCTTCAGTGCAACAACGTTCAGCGAAGAATTCAAATGCACCAAGGACCGCTATCTGGCCGCACTCGGAATGGTCGCAGTGGATAGCGGAGACATTCGTTATGACGTTCACGACGAGCAGCGCGATGAGATGCGGGTGAATGCGTGCTTGAGCGAAATTAGGAGGAAAGATAGAGTTTGATCAATTTCATTCAATCTCACTCATGTTGTCTACAGATCGCCATGGTAGCCCTCCCACATGCTTCGTGCATGTCAGAGGGAATGCTGCATTCCCTGAACCTGTTCAAGGAAAAGCAACCGGACAGATGATGTCTGTCGAACTCCAAGACTGATCGAGACTAGCTTCCGAAGGTCAAACGCCGATGTGATGAGAGATGTTTGCGATGCTGAATGCTGATGCTGATGTTGAGGTCGCGAGGTGGAATGGGCTATGTCGGAAGGCATGAATTGTAAGGTGTCGTTGTGAGAAATGTCGAGGTTGTGTTGACGTAAAGTCGAGTCACGCCGTGTGTGGCTTGGCCAGCGACTCAAGTTCGAGGCACGGAGAGGGTGTCAGGTCGAGTCTTGAAGAGTGTGTCGGAGTATGTGTCAAGTGACGAGAACAGACAGCATTCGACATAATGGGCGATGTCGACCGCGACATGTCAAGTAGCGACCACCGGGCGCTTACACACGCGCACCCATACGTCTCCACGGAATGCGACGGCCAGCCTTGATAGCGCGATGGTAGTTGTAAGGGCCGACTCGCTCGTGACGCATCGGTAGAGCGACACAGACCCAGAAAGCCGAGAAGCCGGTGACGCTGGCGTAGACGGCGGCAGTGTGCTGAAGGCTGAGGCCGAACATGATTGCGACGGTAGAATGTGGTGGGTAGTGTTGTGGGTAGTGCTTGTGCCTCAGAGATGGTTTGTGAATGGAGACTGGCTGGTTGAGTGGAGAGTTGCGAGTAGTGTTGAAGAGGGAGAGAGAAGTGAAGTCGGCGAGGAGCTGGAAGTAACGCAAGGAGGGAACCTCGAGGTACCTAAGCTCGCGCGGTCAGCTGGCTGAGCAACATGTACCAAGGCGTACCCCGCCCAATTAGGCTCGACCTAGAATCTGGGGGCTTGGAGAACGCGGGATGAAACATGTGGGGAAGCAGCGACTGCTGTGCGATGACTGGTCAATAGTCACTCAAGTACCTTCGTACCGCCAGAGCTGCACGGAGTTGGCGGCGCGTGAGAGCTGGCGTTCCTGTGCGGCGAGTCAGCAAGCATAGATCACGGCAGACTAGTCTATCAATCTTAGGACCTCGAGCGCGAAAATAGAATGAAAGAGACTTGATATAGAAGTGGTTCCGAAGCTCTGTACGACACTCTGTGCATGTATCCTCAAGCCCCAGGCTGCTATGCGATGAACAACTGCGACCTGTGCCGCATACGAAGCGCGCGCGTTGCGATGCTAGTGCACGAGTCAGCTTCTAGATGCTCCGGAATGCGGAGCGAAACAACGAGAGCACATACCTCATCCTGATTCTCTCCCATTTCCAGCTAAGCTAGATCTCAACTTCCCTTAGAAGCCACTCCACCTGCTCGACTGTCATGTCCACACGCTCCTTCGCCCTCAAATTTTGGAGCCCCATAAGTGTACCCAGCGGCCCTCCTCTGCGAACGCCGCCTCGGTACCGATCTCCCACGCGATGTTGGAACGTACATGATAGTAGGAAAGGTCGGATGAACGTGTGATCAAGTCGTCGAGAGCGAGTGCCCGTGGCTGCGCGAAGATCTCGATGCTATCCCTCCACTGCTCTGTACTCACCTCGAAGGTGTACTCGCGGACGCGATCTTCAGTGACGAACTTAGTAGCGAGCATGATGCGGAGTACTTCGCATTCGAGCTCTTCGTCGTGAAAAGTCACCGCAAGCAACTTGGAGTCTCCAGGCCTGCAGCTCATGGCCTTGATGGCCTCTGGCAGCCCGACAGGTATGTCAAGCACGCCAGCGTGGGGTATTGGTCGATTTGCAACCGCGAGGCGGATAACACAACTGGCTGATGTTGCCGGGTCGATGCCGATCCTCCTAGAGTCTAATGGAGGTGCCTCCCTGGCTGCGAGATTTGAGGGTGGTTGGAGAGAGAGCTGGTAGCCCTCGGGGAGGATCTTGAGCGTTGGGTAGTCAATCGAGAGTGCGTGTTTGTTGGGCACGGAGCTGGAATCAACTTCGTTCAGGAGAATTGCAAGATGCTCGAATGTGACCATCTCGAATGAGATGCTGAATGGTTGTCTGAGAAGATCCCCAGTACTCGACCAGGGCAAAGCACGCGTGGTGTCGCGTCAAGCGCTCTGTTGATCGTATGTAGACGTGCGACACAAGTGAACGCGGGAGCACCCGCTTGTGTTCACCTGTGGCGCAAAGCTCGTCTGATCACTGGGAGGATGGAAGATGGAAATGTTGTACATAGGCAAGTCGGAAAGGCTGAACGGTGCTCTCGACGGTCTATGTCAACGTAAGCGTTGCCCCATGGCTCCAATTGCAGCGCCGTAGCGTGGTCCGAGAAGTCATCGAGAGGTTTAGAATTATTACGTATCGAGGACGGAGCGACCCATCGAGGCCGCGCCAGTGAGCGAGTGATTCGACGGCGATCCGACCGCCCGACCACTTCTTAAGAGCGCGTTCATTCGTCGTCCACGAAGCTGCTCGCGAGTCGTCCAAAGAAGGGCACTTCCAGCCGATCCAGTGTTTCGGCGTTCTTCCAAGCGCCCCAGGTCAGCCACCCGATGAGCGCCAGATCGACGACAAATAGCACCCAGCTTAGCCACCTGACCCAGCTGAAGATGATGTGCACCAGAAACATAGCACTGAACACCAGTGCACTTTGCCAGGCATGGAAGCGCACGTAGTCACTTTTCTGCTCGAAGATCAAAAGCACCACGCCGCCTGCTGGAGGCAGCAGGAGGTATGCCAGTGCAGCCTCGGTCCTAAGTGACAGGCCGAGCGAAGTCTCGAAAACTGAAGCATTGCCCGTGTATGCAGGTGCCTGAGGTTGGGATCCGATGTAGTCGTTCCTCTGACCGGACTCGAGATCTGTGTACTCCTCATCGGCATACTGAGAGGGTGATGGCAGTTGCTGAGCTCGTGCTGCTGCCCAGGGATCTTCCCGATCTGCAATCGAAGAGATATTGCGCTGAGGCTGCTGGGCGTGGATCTTCGGCGATGCTGTTGGGGATCGCAGCGGAGGTGAGAGAGCTCGCGTCGACTCTGGTGGTGAGGATTGGTAGGGGGCGAAGGAGGTGGCCATGCTGACGGGTCTTGCAGCTGATATATGCTGAATGTCGCTCCCTCGAATGTTCTGTCTTTATCGTCAGGTCTTGATCAACGCAATGAAGATAGAAGATTGATCGACTTCAGCATGCAATGGCCATAGCTTTCGGGGATGACCCCCTGCTGCGGGAATGCCTTGCGCCGCAACTGCCACATGTCATGGCCCCTCAATTCGTGCCCCTCCTCATCCCACACAAACTCTCACCATCGAAGTCGGCCGCATTACCCGCAATGCCTTCTGTCAACAGCAGCAAGATGCGGTGATCATCTTGTCGACTCATGTCAGCATCGGACTTTCCTAGCCATAGCTGCGATACTCCCGAGACGACTTGGACGTTTGCTGGCTTGGTTCGACATCCTTCAGGCCAATGCTGAGAGCATATGCCGAAACCGACGAGCGCTCTGGGTGACATCACCGGCTATATCATTGATAGATCCGATGGCGACAAATTTGGTGGATCTCGTGAGGATAACTACAGTATCTTATGCTTCACATTGCTTTAAGACAACATCTTTCCCTTCAATCTCACACTGCACTTTCAAATCAATTGCTTGCCTTCCAGCCAATTACCACTGTCAGACACTTCCACACTCATCAAGCAAACATGTCTCGTGTCCTACTCACTGGAGGCTCTGGCTTTATTGCCGCTCATGTACTCGACATCCTACTCGAGCGCGGACACAGCGTAGTCACGACAGTGCGATCGCAAGAGAAAGCCAACAAGATCGAGGACGCCCACCCCAAATACGGCAAGGATAAGCTTGACTTTGCGATCGTCGAGGACATTGCGCAGGAACATGCCTTCGACAAGGCTGTCGTCTCAGATCCGCCGTTCGAGACTGTCATCCACACGGCCTCGCCATTCCACTTCAATGTCACCGACGTGCAGAAGGTCTGTCATCCCTCTTTCTCATCCGATGTCTCTATCACTGACTTCAATCCAAGGAACTCCTCGACCCTGCGATCATAGGCACAACCGGCGTCCTCAAATCCATCGCCAAATCCGCCCCCTCCGTCGAACGCGTCGTGATAACCTCCTCCTTCGCCTCCATAATCAACCCCTTCGAAG
>JAVRRP010000342.1:0-20420 GCA_036872775.1 Oleoguttula sp. CCFEE 5521 | reverse complement strand
GTGCTATAGTAGTCGTATCTATTACCTTACTATCCGTATCCCCTAGACGGTCTACCGCTTCGCTATAGAATACGATAACGTAGTCGTTATCTATAGCGGCGGTACGGAGTAAAGCTATATAGGCGGCGTAGAGAGGAGTTATAGAGGCGAGTTATAGCATACGGCGGAGAGTAGTAAGTAGTAGTAAACGTATAGCGAATCGACTTAATAGATAGGTAGCAAAGGCGGTAGTAGTAGTGATAATGATAGTAGCAATATCTACGAAGTTACGGCGAATACGTAGCGAAGTGGACGTGGTTACTATCTGTCAAAACCATAGAACTCAGCACTCAACTTTGGGATTAGCCTAATTGGTACCACTGATCAACCGTCCGTAGCGCGGGACCCTTCCGATCACGCAAGCAAATTTAGCTTCGTCAATGCAGGGAAGCAGCAAATATGCCAATGGTTCTGGGATCACATCGCCATCATGATCAATCACATTCAGAAGAATTCACCCGTGCGTGGAGAAGACTTTCCTGGCCCTGGCTTGCTCATCACTGCGAACGAGACAAGTCCAAGTGAGATACCCCCGTCATTTCGCCCGTTGAGAGACCTATCCAACAGCGGTGGTAAATGCAGCGCGAGCAGAGTAGCACGTTCTAGCCATCACGATGACCATTCTCGACAGGAAGAAGGATCTGGCTGCACTGTTCTCACTGCAAGTTGCAGCTACTCCAGATGCGGTCGCACTCGAAGATGAAAAGACCTCGTACACCTACGCTGAGCTCGACAAGAAAGTCAATGAACTCGCCGTCCTTCTGCAAAGCCATGGCGTGAGACGCGATAGCCTTGTCGGTGTGCTTCTTCCTCGCAGCGCAGACTATGTGATCGCCTGTTTGGCTGCCCTGCGGGCCGGAGGTGCGTTCCTTGTCCTTGAACTGGCATACCCTCCAGAGCTGTTGGCGGACGTACTCGAAGATGCTAGTCCCGCAGTAGTCGTCACATACCGAGCTGAGATCGGCAAGATCAAGCAAGGTATTCCTGTTATCTCACTCGATGAGCTGCAGGATGCTGCCGGAGTCAACGGCACGACGAATGAGGCGAATCCGCTAAATGGACTCCCGGAAGAGAGTGATCTTGATCGTCTGGCGTTCGTTGCGTACTCCAGTGGCACAACAGGCAAGCCGAAGGGTATTGCCAACCCACACCAGGCGGCTGTCCGTTCATACGACCTCAGATTCGGCCTTTCAGATCTTCAGACAGGCGACAGGGTGGGCGCCAACGTCTTCTTCGTGGTAAGTGGTCCCCTTGAATGAAGTCAGGGCTGTCCACTGACTTCATTGCATAGTGGGAGATCATACGTCCACTGCTTCGAGGTGCCACAGTGGTGGCCATCCCCGACGAAGCCAGCTTCGATCCGAAAGCACTCGTAGAATTGCTAGCGTCGAAGAAGATTACTGAGACCCTCATGACACCGACTCTGCTGGCTGCAATGCTTGCGCGGAACAGTGATCTTGGTACTCGTCTACTTGATCTACGTACACTGTGGCTCAATGGCGAGGTAGTCACGACAGACCTTGCACGTCGCGGTGTTGAAGCTCTACCTAATGTTCGACTCCTCAATTGCTACAGCTGCTGCGAGACTCACGAAGTCGCATGTGGTGACATAGGCGATATGCTCACACACCTTGATGCGAACGCCCAATACTGTCCTGTTGGTCCGCCACTAGACCCACGTCACGTCTACATACTCAACGACAGCGGCCAGAAGCTCGAAGTTGGCGTGTCAGGCGAGCTTTATGTAGGCGGTCGCCTTCTAGCCCGAGGCTATATCAACAGACCGGAGACAACTGCACGGGCGTTTACGGCCGACGAGTTTGACTCGGCTTCTGGAGCACGCAAGTATCGCACTGGCGATCTTGCGAGATTGCTGCCATCTGGCCTGCTGGAGATCACCGGGCGAGTAGGTGCGATGATCAAGCTGCGCGGGTATAGCGTAGTACCCGGCAAAGTCGAAAATGCCATCCTGGCAAACCTTGCTGTCAGATACTGTGCGGTAATTGCACATGGGGAGGGACTCGACAGACAGCTTGTGGCATACGTGGTGCGAGATCCGAATGCAAGCAGTGAGCGGCCAAAAGTGGAGATCGATGAGTCAGGCCACAGCCCAAATGCTCGTCGAGCACTTACCGAATCGCTGGCTCTGTACATGATCCCTGCGCTGTGGGTGGAGCTGGACAGTCTCCCGACGCACGATGTGTCAGGCAAGGTGGACCTCAAGAGACTGCCAGTACCCGGTGCCGGCTCATCTACGCCAAAGCCACCGCAAGCTGCGACTCGCGATGCAATTGATCTCGACGCCATCGCAGAGATCTGGGCCGCAACGTTGAAGATATCGCGGAGTCTTATCACGCCGGAGCACAGCTTCTTCGATCTCGGCGGCCACTCGTTGTCTTTAGCAGATCTCGCTTCACGCCTGTCACGTAGCTTCGGCTTCCGCGTGCCTGTGGCACGTCTTGCTGATCCTACCACACTCAACGGACACCTTCAGACTGTTCGTGCAGTTCGCGATGGGCAGATCGCCGAGGTGCAAGCGGATTTGCCTGCTGCGCTACGTCGAGACACGCAACTTGAGCAAGACATACAACCATTAGCAGGCACTAAGATCAAGTCGATCAAAGATGCTAAGACCGTACTCCTCACCGGAGCAACAGGTTTCTTGGGTGCATTCTTGCTCAATGATCTGCTAGAGTCCACATCAGCGCAGATCATCTGCTTGGTGCGATTCAGCGACCCTACGGGCGACGATGTACCCGCGGGCATTGCAAGACTTCGCAAGAACCTGATCGACCATGGACTGTGGCGCGATCTCATCATGGAGCGTGTCGAGATCCTACCCGGCAATCTGTCACGCAAGTGTCTCGGCTTGTCACCGAAAACTTTCCAAGACCTGGCTTCACGGACAGATGTGATCATACACGCCGCAGCTACGGTCAACTTGGTCTACCCTTATGCTGCGCTGCGATCCGCCAACGTTGGTGGTACTCGGGAGATATTACGTCTTGCATGTTTGGGAGGGGCCACGTTGCAGTACGTCTCCACAAACGGCGTACTACCACCCTCTGCATCTGGTCATGGATGGCCAGAAGACTCAATGCTGTACGTCGACGCAGTGCCAGAGAAGATCAGCGACGGCTACGGACAGACGAAGTGGGCTGCAGAGCAGCTAGTCCTCGAAGCTGGACGCCGTGGTTTGCCAGTCAGAATTTTACGAGCTGGTACGATCAGTGGACATAGCGCCACCGGAGCAGCGAACGCCTGGGATCTGCTGACAGCACTGTTCGTTGAGTCAATACAACTAGGCTTTGCACCTGATGTTGAGGGCTGGCGCGCAGAGATGACACCCGTGGACTTTGTCAGCAAGGCTATTGTACATCTTGCTGGTCAAACACAAGCCAAACAGCTAGTATTTCACTTGGGAGATCCCGACCCTGTCGACACGAAGGTAGTCTTCTCGGATCTTGCCAAGCTTGGCTACCCGACCAAGCCACTACCGTGGGACGACTGGGCGACTTTATGGAACGAGAAGCGAGGCTCAGTCAAGGGCGGAGATGGCGCGTTCACTATCGACATATTACGAAGCGGCATGCCCAGTGTCGAGTTTCTGCGGGACATTGTCGTGCTCAACAACGCCCAGACACGACCTTTTCGAGCTATCGTTGAACGCCCGAAAGTGGACAACATCCTCCTGGAGACTTACGCTCGGCACTGGTTCGCGCGAGGCTGGTTGTCATCAGCTCCCAGTGAGCAACAGGCACTCGGTGGCGCTGCCCACTCAGCCCGTCGAAGCATCCTGTCAGGCAAAGTAGCGGTGATAACTGGTGCATCTAGCGGCATCGGCGCAGCTACTGCAGCGGCGCTTGCACGCGAAGGTTGCCATGTAGCACTCGCTGCTCGACGTGTGGATGCTCTCGAATCCGTCAAGAAGAGACTGACAGTACGCGAGGGTAAAGTCGTTGCACGGCAGACCGACGTCACGAAACGAGACCAAGTGGAAGCGCTGATGAAAGCGGCTGAAGCTGAGCTTGGTCCTGTTGACATTCTTGTGTCAGTCGCAGGAGTCATGTACTTCACCATGATGGCGAACGTCAAAGTCGAACAGTGGGAACAAACGGTCGACGTGAATTGCAAGGGCCTACTCAACTGCCTCTCCTCGACCGTACCTGGCATGCTCACACGAGGTAGCGGCCACATCATCGCCATCTCTTCCGACGCCGGTCGCAAGCCCTTCGCTGGTCTCGGCGTCTACTCCGCAAGCAAGATGTTCGTGGAAGGCACACTTCAAGCGCTCCGTGTTGAGACTGCAGGCAAAGGCTTACGGGTGACGAGCGTACAGCCAGGAAACGTCGCGACAGATTTGTTGGGCATGTCGACCGATGAGGAGGCACTGAAGCAGTATGGCGAGCCCTCTGGCGCGAAGGTACTAGATGCGGAGGATGTGGCGAATGCGATTGTTTACGCTCTGAAACAGCCAGAGCATGTCGCTGTGAATGAGATCTTAATTGAGCCGAGGGATGAACCGATATAGTATAGTATACAAGTATACACGAATGATATGGGTGGCTTCGCAGCGGCAGAGGTGATCCCATGGTGCGTCAGAATTCTCTCAACGTACTTGGCTATCAACAACCTTTCCACCTCCGCTGCGTGCTACAAGCCTCAGGCTTCAGTGCATATGCCAAGACTGCAGGGTAAGCGAGCCGATCAGATGTCCTGCTGCGCCTCGAGATTTCGATGCTGTCATTGACCAGACATCACTGCCACGGCTGCTGCATCACCATGCATATCAAGTCCAAGAGCTCGACATTTATCGGCGTTGTGGATTGCTCTTTGAACGCGCTGCGTAGAACAGATGGACTGATCGGGCCAACGCCACGAGAAACGCCATGCATGAGACATCCCAATCTAGCGGCATAGAATGATCAGCCGCATCTCGAGGGTGGCCTCCTCACGGTTGCCTCCTCGCTTCGTGCGGCAGATACGATGAGTGAATCAATGATTGGAGAGCTGTAATACTTTCTGTGTGGTTTACTCCTCTTACGTCTGCTTTCTCCGTCAGTCGCATCCTCTTCCTCTCTCATGCGGTGATATACTTCAACAGGTGGTCGAGCGCTTAGCGCAGCCTTGCGCCGCAAACACGATGAGAACAAACTTCACGCAGTGCGCAGCGGCCTACGCTAAAGCCAACGCAAGCATAATAGCGCTGTATGGCTGGACAGGCGACGTGGTGCAGATTCCAAAGAACGAAACCACTCAGATCTCGACATGGGGCTGCCACCAATTCTGCGGCTCTGGCAACGACTGGTATCCTTGGTCGCAAGTATCGAACACCATTACCACTTGGGTTCTGCCAGTCGTCGGCATCATCCTGCAAGCGCCCTTCGTCAGCAATGCGTTCTGGGAGACTGTCTTCTCGCTGTCGCGATGGCTTGGATCACCCATGGCCAGCCTGGCGTACATCTTCTGGAATATCAAAGTTAGCGGAAAGTGTGCACTGCTCGTGGACCTGGCAGTACCGTATGATCGCAAGATCACCGCGCCTCAGACGAATTTCGGCTCAATCAGAGACTCCTTCTATCTCCTGATGACGATGAACCAATTTACCATGCGGCCGCACGTTCGCCAAAGAAAGGAAGCAGAGGGCCTGCTGCGTATTGTGTTGTTCTCAAAAGATCTGCGGCTACTTCGATCCGGCAAGTCACCAGAAGGCCGAGTCGCACGAGCCTCGTTTGATGTCGAACCCGGCCAACTCGGCGTCTGGAATCTCGCCCCAACTGCAGACACTTACACTCCCAGACCTACAGCCGACTTAGAACCCGAAGGCGAGCTGAACAAGTGTCGTCAAAGTATAGCGCAGGGAATGCGAGATGGCAGAAAGCGAGGCGTTGTGCCCGTGTTCATTTCGACATTGTGGTTCCTGTTTGCTCTTGCGCTTTCCATACAGTCGGCGTTTGGCTTCATGGGCGTGAATGCCCAGGCACATGACTGTAGGTGGATATCCCGAATGCTATACAGATGTTCAGTGTACTGACCACACGGTGCAGTGGCCTTGGGCTGTCTTCTGAGCTGGCTCCCTGTCCTCATCCTTTCCTCAATTGTCGATCGCAATCCTGTGGCAGCCGACGCCACTCGCAAAGAGCTGAACGAGCTTGTCGACCGCGTCCGACAGGCACTCATGGACGACACGATTCGAGAGCTATATCTCAAATCTATCATCGATCCCGATCAACATCACGTGATGCAGAAGTGGGTAGAGAGGATCAGCAAAGCCTGCCCAATGCTGGACGACTTTTTCGCTCACTTCGCTGGTCAAGCTCGCAGACGATGGCATTACGGAGCCGCTCACCCTATTCTGGCCGACATCGAAGGTGCATATATCGCTGAACAAGGTCGAGACTGGCTCGCTGATGAGTACGAAGCGCGCAACAAACTTGTCTTGGGGAAGCCGAAAGGTCTTGATTGGTTGGATCCTCGTGAGCTCTGGCAGGTACTGAGCGGAGTACTGATCGTCGCGGGAAGCTGTCTCGGTGCATTCGTGCTATCATACTTTACCCCAACTGTGGGTCTCGGTTGTCGTTCCGGCGGCTACACAGTCTTCGGAAGTATGGCCTTCATCCTCCTGAGCCTCGAGATCGTGTCGTGGTGGGTCTTCGACGCTTCCAAACCGAGGCTAGAGCGCTTGGGCAAGGATGTACGAAGCATGACTATGGCTTACCCGTCGTTCGTGGCCCGAGAGAAGAGCATAACAATATGGTACGCCCGCGTGCACGTCAGTGTCGGTCGGTACACTGGCAACGCAGCGCGTGCTATTCAACGCGGACTTCGTTCCAGTCTCACTATGCTGGTCTCGCGAAAGTATGCCAGCGGAGTGGATCAAGCATTGAAAGACAGATGGGCGCGGTGACAAGACATGAGTGCTCAAGTCAGGCTCGACTATTGCTTTTTTAAGCCTGTCGAGATGGTCAACGCCGTGTGGCTCGTATATGTCACGATGGCGCAGACAAGTGGCGCATACCGGAACTGTGACTGCATGTCAAGTCTTTGGGAAGGGGCCGGAGGGCAAGTTCCACCCGAGGGGAACCACATACATATCGTACTGACAAGCTTTGCAGCTATATTGACTGGAATAATTACGATACCGCATCTTCGTCTTACGTGCGTCTATACTGGACCACCGGTGCAGTCATAGCATCGACCACGATGGCTGTCGGGATGCTCTACTTGATGCTGGAGTGGTGTCTTCAAAGCCACATCAGCACCGCAGCGATGGACGATGCCGCCAATGGTCTACAATGGACTCGTCGGTTTCGATGGATTACAAGTCCATACCGCATTTGCGTACATGCCATGATTGAATTCGCTTACTCCGCTCGGTTGAGAACTTACAAGATGTTGCGGAGTCTGTTAGGACGCGGAACCCTCGCAGCACCCAGGGCCGGCAGGCGGAGCGTTAGATGGACGCGCGAGGTCACGCGAAGCAATATCATAGTCGGCCAAGCCGTGCCAGACACACGCCATGACGAGGAAACGCCTAGCGAAGCCGGCCAGCCGTTGGTCAGCGGCAAAGACTTACATGGTCAGCCAGTGGTTATCCATATCGAGTCTCGCAGCTCAGAGCGATCTGTCTCGGTCTCGCCTGGCGCCAGCCGTGCGCCGTCTACTGAAGGTCGGCCAAGTCTGCAGGTGATGGGTCAGCGGGTTCCTTATGAGCGACAGGCTAGTCAAGGAAGCGTCGTATGAAAACTTGTCGGAAGTTTAGATCAACCTCGATAGCTGTGGCAGACTTCAGGTTCGCCTCAGGATACCCAGTCCCAACTCTCTCCCTGTTTCTTGAGCTGGCAGACCGCAGGTATGGCGCAAGGGATAGGCGCCTTGATACGAACTAGATTATGCCAAGCTTCCGGCTCCCGTGAGTCTGTCTCGACGAGGTGTTTGAGCAAGGGTGAAAGTACTTCAGTCATGCACAGAGAGTCATCGTAATCAATGTGAGTCTCGTCGGCGCATACTGGGCTACACAAGAGCAGTATTTGATCAAAATGGCCCGCATGGTCTCCTGAGGGACGTAGCAGTCGTCACCTGCTTTCAGCGTTGGTGACACTATAGCCACTATTACGTCTTGATTTACGGATCCAGAGTCCGAACTAGGCAAGGTCTTGGGTAGCTTCTATAGTAGTACGTTACTCGCGGCGTGCCGTGGGTAGCTACAGTGTAGTCAGGTGCTGGCTCGGGGCTGATCGCGGCCTCAATTTTGACGCCGGATGAGTCTACTGTGTAGCTGATCGTGACCGATTCCGCACTTGATGTACCATACCCGTATGTTCGTTGATGCCATCGAGTACGCTGCCTTCCCTTTGTGTTGGCGATCTTGAAATGCATCTGTCGACATTTCGTTCAGCCGACGGGAATGCTACGGAAACACGGTCGACAGCCCCACGCCAGAGCATGACAGATTTGAAGAAGGACTCGGATGACTAGCGATTCAAGTGGAGGCGGCAGATCCGCGCATTCAAAAATGGCGGCTGCGGGCGACGCGGCCCTGCACGATCGTCCTTGCCCCACGTCTGAAAGTTTAGTGGAGCGTGCACTCGAAGTCCAACTCTCGAGACTCGAATCATGACTTTCACACTTCAACCATAACATCAGCAGGCGATTTTGTGTGCTCACGCTTTAGTACACGGCCACTCACGGCCACCGCCCTCTTGGTGGTGTGTCAGGCCCGCAGCGCTTTTCGCTCCGCCACCCTCATCATCCTACCCCAGTGCGACATCTTCAACATTCTTGGCATATTCAGCTCAGCAACGGCGTTCCGGCATTCATAACGACGAGATACCCAGGAGGACACACGAGAGGGCTTTCCAGCCTCAGCATCTTGCTACAAGCTTATCGCACTTCACTTCTCTGCTTTACACTATTTGCACCACGGGTGGCATCTTCAGCGCTCGAGTGGACCAAAAATCGCGCAAATCCCGCAACTCAGATCGCCCTGCGTTTCTTTGCTGCACACGCACCCAGGTATGGTGGTACGTGAGGATGGCTCCAAATGGGCATGTCAGTCTTGTCTAAAGGGTCATCGTGTCAGTGGTTGCACACATACTGGTGAGCATGGTACCGGGTTCTGTGATCTACTAGTATGCTGACGTCTAATTAAGATCGAGAACTCGTTCTTGTCCCGAAGAAAGGCAGGCCTACGACACAGTGCCAGCACTGCCGTCAAGAGCGCAAGAGACGATCTGCGCATGTCAAGTGTGACTGTGGCGAGGCGGACAAGCCGCACCACCCGAAGGAGAAATGCATACATCTTCGCGAGGCTGAGGAGCAGGCGAGCAAGGCTCGAAGTGTGAACGAAGACTACTTTTCCGAGGATCAAGAAGCTCACCATGCTGGAGTGACGGAGGAACAAGGCTGCTGTTGCCATCATGGCGGACAGTGCTCATGTGCCTTGTTGAAGAGGGAGGATAGCCACGATGGCATGTCGCCAAACGGCAAGCCAGCGGTGCAGAAACCCAAGCTTGACTCGTACAAGTCGGAGGGCTCGCTGACTACGTTCTCGAACGGTCACCACAAGCCCGTCCATCGCAAGAACTTCGCTGCTCACGAGTGCGGGATGCCTTACAAGATTCCGATGGCCAGAGCGCACACTGCGGAGCACGCCGTTGCCCGTGCTGCTCGACGCTCAGTCGACAACCTTCCATTGAACGCATCTAAGCCTTGTCCGACTCGATCTGCTCAGCCATCACGCCGTAACTCTGCGAGACGTATGTCCAAGTCCGAGCAAGCATCACCCAAGCTCATGGCTGCTACTTACAACAATGTCACTGGCACCAGCAACTCAGGCTTCATGGCCTTCGACTTTGCAGGATACATACCAAGCCAAAATTCCGGAGGTGAGGGCTCGACAATGATCGACTCAATGTTTCCTCCTCTTGAGCCTTTGTCGAGTATGTCTGACTATACCTTCGACCCGTGGTCAGCCTTCCCGTCTGCCGATGGCCAACTCGTCCCCAACAACAATCCATTCGGAGTGTGGCCCACTGCCACTCCAGACGCAGCCCAGCCTGCGCTGACTGCAGCATCATCTGGTACACAGTCGGAGATTGACGAGGCCCCAATGATGGAAGATTTCGAGCCAGGCATGCCAAGCATCCAGGAAGACGATGGCACTTTCGACTTTGATGGGCTTCCTTCAAACTCGCCGTCCATCAACAGGCGCAGCCTGCCCGCCACCTTCTTCGGCAATGCCGATATCGACCTGCCGGATCTGAACAACGAGTGGCAGAATGTGGCTGGCCCTGCAAATAGTGCTACGGATACGTCGAAGGCTATGGACGGTATGACTGCACTCGATGGCGCATGGCAGATCCCCGCCTTCGCAGACAAAACGATTGTCACACCAGATTCTGGCGATGACGCGTTCACTACATACACATCAGGTCGCGAGACTGCCCGCTCCGTTGGATCTGTCAACACGCCCAACGACGATCTCATGCGCTCTCTGTTCCCTGAGATGGACTTCACGAGCACAGTCAATATGCAGTCAATGTCAATGGCCGCAGCGACCAAGTCACCTGCCTTCATGTCGCAGCTCACTTCAACCGCCGCACCAGACTCATTCGACACCTTTCCCGAAACCGATGAGTTCACCTCCCAGCCCTGGACCGATGGATCTGTGAACATCCCGAACGACCCCTTCCCTTCGTCCTATGCGTTTGATCAAGATTTCCCCCGTCAAGATTACTCGCCAAGCTGGACTCAATAACAGTAGTAGCGGGCGGGATGCCCATGAGTGCGAAATTGACATCCCCGACCGTGGTCTCTGCTACATTGCTGTGTCCTGTGGCGCGTCGAACGCCGCTTCTCGGTTCTCTTGTGTTCCGCGTTGGCGTGTGCGCTGCATTTGCTGTGTTTGTGGCTGCATGGGGTTGAGGCGTGGGCGTGTGAATCCGTTCACGCTAAGCTGCCGGTGAAGGAGTCCTAGAAGATAGTGTGACCTTCCTTGGATGTGGGAGTGGTTGGTACATAGGCTTTTGCAATGATTCATGAACGTTTGCATGCTATCTGCATGTGATTTGCTCCCAAAATGTCTACTCTACCGTTGCTGACGCAGCTGCCCGTGCTAAGACTTGGTTGCCATGATCCACACCCTTGACCTCAACCATGATAACAAGACACACTTTGACAAGCATTACTGCCATTACGTTGTGCATCGTACCCATGGCATCCTCAAAGCGCGGCCTCGCATGGCCGAACGACAATGAAGATCCAATATTTCCATTCACGAAACCCGGATCCAAGATATCATGGCTCTACAATTGGTCTCCGAATGCTACATCCGGCAACAACACTCTCAACTTCATCCCAATGCAATGGAATCATGTCAATGCCCCCGAATTAGCGGGCAAGGTAACCGCGGCAAGAGCGACTGCAATCCTGGCCTTCAATGAGCCGGAGCTGCATGATCAAGCCAACATGTCTATCGAAGTCGCGGCAAAGACGTGGCTAGAAAACATCGAACCTTTGCGCAAGCAAGGTGTCCGATGTGGTAGCCCTGGTATCTCATCTGCGCCTCAAGGCGTCACATGGCTCGCCTCTTTCCTCGCTGCCATTCGAGCTCAAGGAGGTGACATAGATTTCTACTGTATTCACTGGTACGGCGAGACCCAGGGGCAGTTCTACGACTACATCTGGTCGACCTACCACCAGCTCGGTCCGAACAAGCCAGTCTGGATCACCGAATTCGCGTGCACGAATTGGAATGTCGAGAGGCCGTTGGAGAGGGCGCATGTAGAGAGCTTTGCAAAGGATTGTTGGAAGTACCTGGATGGGCTGGAGTGGGTTGAGAGGTATGCTTGGTTTGGTGCGATGAGAGATTGTGGGACTGTGGGGAGATATGCTAAGCTGTTGGATGATCAGGGTGGTTTGACGGAGCTTGGGAAGGCTTATAGGGATGGGTGAGTGTGCACTTGCGACCGCAGTTGGCTGAATTTCATATGAGCGCGTCTGTCATGCGGGAACATTGGCATAATCTGATTTTGTAGCTTCTGCAGCGAGTTGTTGGTCAGTTCAATGAGTGTTGTTCAGCCTCCCCAGCCCTGTGAGTACAGACTCGGTCTTCCTCACATTTATTCACCACTTCCTACACCACGGAGTTCACTTCCGACGCTATTTCAGCGGACTGCCAACCAAAGTGCACACCTACGCCCAGTCGTTTTGATGCAGGTACTCAGCCTCAGCTGCACCAATTTTGGCTTCCAGGTCGTGAGACTGGTCAACCCCTGGCCTGAGGCCACATGTCAGGCGACACTTGCATACGACTTGGCATCTCCTCATTGCACGCCGATGGGATCGACGCCTTCTACCCACAGGTTTTCCAGGGCAATGCGAAATACTTGCGACGATCAGGGCGTCTTTCACGACTTGAAGCATGTTATAGTGGCAAAGCAAGTGCAGTTACCGCGACACAGGCCATGGTTGGGGGTACCCTCTTCGAGCACGAACATTGGATGATGTGAATAGACGGTGGCGCTCCAGCCTTCGCTTGTTGAGACTCGCTGCACGGATACCGACATATCGGAACGCAGAAGTACGGTCTTCTCGCTCGGAGATGAGATCTGTGGTCTGATCGAGCAGGCCAATGCCCAGGGCCTCCGGCCTCTTTCTTGAATGTGAAGACATCAGGCCATGGGCTGCGCACTCAACTGGGGGAGATGGCGCAGTAGCCTTCACCGGTGTGTAGATGTATAAAATGAAGTGAACCGCCCGATGGTAGGAGATGGCTCGACCTACCATACAGCTTCTGGACTTACTTCTGAATCTTTCAATTTCATTTTCATGTGCTTCTTTCGACACACAGACAGCAGCTATAATGCACTGCACTCCATCTCTCGTCCTCGCACTTGGCCTCGTCAACAGCGTCTTTGCCAACGCTGCCGGCAAGGGCAGGCTTGGTAAGACGAGTGTCGACAAGCGCCAGGTCATCACCACGGTCTGCGCGGCTGCGCCAGCAGATACCCCACCTGAGTTGCTTTGCGCGGCATCTTGTGGTCCAGGGAACATCGATTGCACCGCCAATTACTGCTTCAACCCGAGCGCCGGCGAGACTTGCTGCTCCGATGGTCGTAAGTGTCCCTGTCGCGACATGATCTGAATGATCGCAGACGCTGATCCTCGCTCCAGATTACTGCCCAGCAGGCGAACATTGCGTGGTCTACACAGACGGCTCGCCAGGCTGCTGTCCTGATATGGGCGAGTGTCCAGATTTCCTCTCCACGGTAGCGACAGTCCCAGGCGGCTACTCGACTTCGACATCTACTTCGACGAGCACATCTTCAGTGGTGTCGGCTGCCATCACGAGCACAACATCCAGCGTATATATTGCCTCCACGTCCTCGACCTCGGCGTCATCTTCGGTCATCTCGGCGTACCCTACGTCTTACGGCAACGGCACCAATCATACCAGCAGCACCACTCCGAGCATCGCAGTGCAGACAACGAATGCTGGATATAGGCTGGGCGCAGCGGAAGAATTGGTCTTCGCGCTGGGTGGTGCTGCGATGGTCCTCCGGTGGCTGTAGAGTTTCGTGGTGTGTCATAGGGTTCATACTGGCATGTATTGGTCGGAATGGGTCTCGAAGCGTAGGACAATGTTCCGAGTGGAGATGATACTTAGAGGGAGGAGATTTGTCGAATGCCTTACCAGGTAATGGAGGAGAAGAAGAAGAAGAGGTAACAGGGTGTACCCGGGAGATTTGCCTCAGTTCCGGACAGAACGTTTCGCTCAACCCACACTTCATTCACTACCTCAAGCGACTTTGTCACCCTGTGTCGCCATGTACACATGAAGTGCCGCACCTGATTCCGCTCTCTGAGCACCGTGGCCTCGCTCATCGTCAACTCCGTGCGTTGCTGCAGCAGACGATAAAGCATCGGGCCGCGTCGCCAACCTGGCGTCTGGGGCAAATGCATCTGGCCTTGCCCTATCCATATAAGAGGATGCCAACCGAGGCAAGCATTATAGGCATTGAATGTGTCCGGACTTGATGATTGTGGGTCCCCATGCAGGGAAATGCGATGTAATATATTAGAGACGCGGTCGAGCCACTTTCCGTGAAGGTACCGGAGGGGACTTCGATCCAATTTCAATGGGCGACAATGAGCACAAGCGGGCCCTATCACAGATGCTTCAGTCAACAACCCGGCGAAAGCTGAACAGATGACAGTAGCTTGATGACTGTCGATGACCTCGACGATATCTTGATGATTGTGCCGAGAGAGAGAAGAATGATCACTTTGACATTCCCACGGCTCGTCAAGTTCAGCCTCATATCCCTGCGTAACATCACTAGGCCCGATCAGGCACGGCCTCCATCGTGAATACACAACTTGACAGCACTCCGACTCCCCGAGCCGCTGGTACAGTCTTATGATGTTGCACCTCCTTGCCCAAATTTCCGCGTTGACGGTCCGCTGCACATGGCAGATATGGCCGTTCTAGAGTGAGAGTGGCGAGATGAAATCAAGCACGGAGCCGAAATCTTAGTGGAATTGAGGGCTATGGGGCAGTTTGGCAAGGTATAAGTATATCGTCTTCGTCTCATCGTCGATATTCTCTGTCCAGCGCGAATTCCTTCCCTCCCAATCACACTCCAGATCGACTGTCGAAGCAATGGCATCCCTCATCTCCCTCTCGGCCGCAGCCGCCGCTCTCTTCACCTCAGTCGCCGCTCAGAAGATCGGTACCCAAGTCCCGGAGGCTCCTCCAGCGCTCACGACCTACAAGTGCACGACCGCTGGCGGTTGCGTACAGCAAGCCTCCTCCGTAGTCATCGACTGGAACTACCATTGGTTTCATGAAGATGGAGGAGTCGCTGCCTGCAACAACGCAAACGGCCTTGACCCCAACTGCGTGATTGAGGGAGCGAACTACGCCTCCGCAGGTGTAGCAACTTCTGGAGACGCCTTAACGCTGCACCAGTATGTGCTCAACAACGGCACGTACCAAAACGCCTCGCCCAGAGTCTACTTGCTTGCTCCGGATGGACAGAACTACGACATGATCAAGCTGCTGGGGCAGGAGATCAGCTACGACGTCGATGCGTCGACTCTTGTGTGCGGAGAGAACGGTGCTCTCTATCTCAGCGAGATGGACGCGACGGGCGGCCGGAGCGCGGCGAACCCAGCTGGTGCAGCGTACGGTGCTGGATACTGTGATGCGCAGTGCCCTGTTGGCGACTGGTTTAACGGCACCGTCAACACTGGCGGTCTCGGATCTTGCTGTAAGTGAGGTTTGTGAATCTGGCCATTGGCATACACTGACATCTGAGCAGGCAACGAGATGGATCTTTGGGAAGCCAACGGCCGCGCTACAGCCCTCACGCCTCACCCTTGCAGTGTGAATAGCATTGGAGGCTGCACTGGCTCCGCTTGCGGCAGCACCGGCTACTGTGACAAGAACGGCTGTGGCTTCAACCCATACGCTCTCGGCCAGCAAGGGTACTACGGCCCTGGTCTAACCGTTGACACAAAGAAGAAGATCACCGTTACCACATCCTTCCACACGAACGACGGCACCTCGACCGGCACATTGACTGAGATTACTCGTCAATATATCCAAGATGGCGTTGTCATCGCTAATGCTGTTGCCGGCTCCTCCTCCGGCTTCCCTGGCCAAAACTCGTTGACCGACTCATACTGCTCCGCATCGGACAGCTTTGGCCAGACACTCGGGGGTTTGAAGACCATGGGCGAGGCGCTGGGTCGCGGGATGGTCTTGGTGCTATCGATCTGGAACGACGCCGGCGGGTATATGACCTGGCTCGACAGCGGCAACAGCGGACCATGCTCTGCCACTGAGGGCAACCCGTCTTTGATCATCCAGCAGAATCCGACCACGTACGTGGTGTTCTCCAACATCCGCTACGGTGACATTGGCTCCACTTGGTCCACTGGCAAGCCTCCTGTCAGCAGCAAGAGCAGCACTAGCACCAGCGCCAAGCCGACAACAACCTCCAGCCAGATCCTCGGCTCCACGACCGTGGTCTCAACCACAACGACGAAGCCCACCACCGTCTCCACAACCACCAGCAAGCCGACAACTACCACAAAGCCCACCACGACCACAAAGCCAGCTCCGCCAACCACCAAGTCGACCACCACGACTAAGTCCTCGGCTACAACCACCAAGCCGAGCCAGCCGACCGCTACCCACTACGGGCAGTGCGGTGGCAAGGGCTACAGCGGCCCGACTGTGTGCGCCAGCCCATGGACGTGCAAGGTCAGCAACGACTACTACTCGCAGTGCTTGTAGTCATAGAACAGTACAGTATATATAGCATTTCAAAGTTCGCTTCCATGCCCCTTCACTCTGATTCACCCAATCTTCGTCTCTATGCCGCCGCTCTTCAATGAAACATCGCTCGTGACATCCATAGGAGGTTTATGAACACCAGACACCATGCCTACGGTGCTTCGGGTGATGTGTCTTGGATCTTGAGAGTCGCTGCGAGCAATGGTAGCGTAGCATCGCAAGTCACACCTGGTTTGATCTCCTCGTCTTGATTGGTGCCATCAACGTGTATATTTAGTTGTCGCATTCAGAGAATGAGGTTCGCAAACCATGAAACCCTTCACAACTGCATCGAAGGTACTCCAAACCGCGCAAGACTTTCCAGGCATTACACTGGATATATGAGCACTCTGATCACCAAGTATGAAGTCGAGCTGTTCTTTCATTGGCGTGTATTCATGATGTTGCCGTTCCCAACGAGCTCAAATGTGTGGTTGGGGTCGAGCATCCCTAACCCTACAGTCCAGGAATTGGCAGCAAGCTGCCCTTCCTTCTCTTTGACCTGTGCTAGCTGTCAATCCGGGAATAGCTGGCCGCACGTTTTGGGTCGATGGAGACGCGAAGGACGAGATGAGTAATATATGTCGTCTAACGATGCGTCACCGTAATGCTTACCACTTCGTCCAACCCATCCCCTACTCCCCTACCTCCGTCCTCCCCTCGAACTCTAACAGATACGGATCCCGCCTGAAGTCCGCATAAGCATTTCGATCCATACTCTTCTTCCCAACCTCCATGTCCTCCCTGATATCCTCCACCAATGAGTCCAGACTAACATAGTCGTACTCTGGCCTGATGAATCCCAAAATCACAAGATTCATATGACTCCCATAGAAGTCTTGATTGAATTTGTGAAGCAGATGAACCTCGACGGATCGAACCGTATTTTTGTAGAACGGATTCCAGCCGATCGACATTACCATTGGGTAGACGTTGGGTTTCGAGTCTGTGGCGGGTGAGGCGGGGAGACCGGCGTAGCCGTAGTAGACCCCTGATTCGATGTCTTCGTGGCCACCGACTGAGAGGCCAGTGACAGGGATGTTGGCTGTGGGGATGCCGAGCTAGGGTGATTGTATTAGTCTGGGTTGGAAACAGTCTTTCGTCGCTTCTATCGCGTATGTTTGACCATTGAAGGGCGGAGCGAGCAATTCGAATTGGGACTAGCAGTGTTGTGAAAGGCACGGGCGTTGCTGACTCCAAGGTGAAGTCCTTGTGCACCTCGTCTAGTACCAGTACCATCCATCTCAGCGCGTCCCAGCCCCATGGTCCTTGAGTTCTGGCACGCATGTGGCGAATCCGTCCACGTGTCGGCTATGATCTGGTATGCCTCGCGTACGCCCATCGGGTAGCAAAGTATTTGACAGCGGCTGATAACAGCAACCCTCGCTACCCACAGCGTAGCGATCCGGACTTCACCTCGTATCGGGGCTTCCGTGTAGGACAGTTGTGTTTCTCGAGTTCTTGTTTGAAACAGGACAAAAAAGAGAATGATGACAGATGGCTTACCTCTTTGCTGCCTCGGCCGAAGCCTTTGATCACTTTGCCATTCAGTCGTAGAGGAAAGGGTGTCGTGGGTCCGCTGTCTGGACCTGCTGTGGGATCCCGGGGTCCGTTTGGTCGCATCGTGATGAATGTAGGCGACTCAGCTGTGCGGATGTAACGTGGACGACGGCTGTGAGAGTGTTCGCTGCGAGCTGAGACTTCAAGGCAGTGAATGAGAGGGCGTGTAATAAAGTCACAAATGTAGGTAGATATTAAGTACTAAATGATGGCGCATTAGACTACAGTCACTCGCTGAATGCCTCAGGCATGTGTATCATAAGCCGATCTCCCGTCGAGACAACGAATCATTCCACACTGCTCTAACACCGTGAGTGTTCAATAGACGTGTTACAATTGATCTATCTCAACGATGTCACAGCACTGAAGCCACCGCCCCCCATCACCGGTGCCTGTGCGGCATTCCGTGTCTTGCCCAATCACTACTTCCTTGGCAACACCGTGCCAGACGGCGCGATCATGCTCTTCGTCAAGCCTGGCGAAGCCATCATGGCTCTCGACTTATCTTGTCGAACTACTTCATATCACCGGTAAGAACTGTAAAATCGTCAGCATTGTCCTCGCCAACTTCAAGTCAACGCAGTACTCACATTAATGACAATCAACATCGGGATGTTGAACACATCCCTTTTCACAGTCCAGCACATCCCACACTCCACCCTCCCATCCCCCTCACCGAGACTGTTCATCCCGTCTCTGCCCCGTAGGATACCCTCCCGCTTGACCCCATCACCCACAGAACCCCTCTTCTCTCGTTTATCATCCTCGCCACCTTCATCGACACCCCAGCCCGGGTCGCGCTTAGTCTTGTACTTCAGTAACGCGCATTCCCGGCCGATGATTTCGGACCCCGAGGCACCGAAGGCGAGGTCGGCGAAGTCTTCGTAGAATTGTACGACGCTGTCCTCGTCCATTAGCTCGGCCAGGAAGACAGGTTGAGGCCGACCCGGATCGATCTCCACATTGCCCAAGCGAGGTGTGGCAGCGCCGCGAGTGCTGGCGCCAGTATGAGTGCCCGAGGTGTTACTGTTGGCACCAATGTTGACATTCAGATTCGGTTCCTTGCCAAGTAGGACGTCTCGACGCCAGCCAGTGACAAGTGAGAATTCCTTGTTGACCGCTGCGATCTCGCCGGTACGTCGACAGATGATAGTAGGCGTGCCATAGTGGTTCATGAAGTCGTCATACTCATACAGTGTACGTTGAAGGGACTTCTCCATGAAGATCAGATCGTCGTTGTTGAGACTTTTGTTACAGGCGATGAAGGAGGGTCGGATTGAGGCGAGTGCCTTGGCAATGCGAAGTGTCTTGTTGGTCGAGAAACGCTTTTTGAGGAAGTCGGTCAGGGCATGGAAGCCTTGAGTGTAGGTGTACGGTGCTGTGACAGAGTTGTAGATCTCTGAGGTGTCCCGGCGTACTCTCCGCTGATTTGCCGGCTCGCTGTATTGCGGTACTTGCTTCCGTTGATGCTGTTGCTGCGATGCATGGGAGACGCTCTGTCGTAGCAAGTCTGGCTGTTGCTGCTGACTGCGATCTAGCTGAGCGAATCTATTCTCTGGCGACACTGTCGATGATGACTGGTACCCAGTATTGTAGTCATAGTTCTGCGATAGCGGACTAAGACCAAGATGTGAGCCTTCGCCGATAGCGAAGGCGTCCATGCCATTGTTCTGCGTTGCCCACGCAATGCCAGCGTCCGACATGCGCGAGCCGGTACTTTGTACTGTTTGCCAGTTGTTGGGGTACTGATTGAAGTCGAAGTTATTGCTCGAGCTGAAGCTGTCGTATGAGAGGCTGCCAGGTCGGTTGCCAGCATTATTCAGGTTGTCTATATCCGGGGTGCCTACAGCACCAGACGACATGTGCCCGAGCATACCGAACTCCATGGCGCCATAGTGATTGCCAAAGTTGAAGCTGGACAGGTCGAGGCCGAAGAGTGACGAGTTGTTGGGATCCAGAAAGGCAGTGTCGAATGATTGATTCCGACCAGCGTCGATGCTGGATTGGTGGTCGACGTTGACCGACATGTCTTGCACGGGCGTGACCTGTTGAGTCGACGTTGATGGATAGCGTTGAGGTGTTTCGACTGCTTGTGGTGGCGCATATGATCCGAGGACTGCATCGTTATTGGTCATCAGGGGTGGACCCATTGGAGTCTGTTGGTACTGCACATAAACCGTTGCTGTCGACTGCGGCATATACTGAGTCGGACTGATAGCAGGAGCATTGGATACTATAGGATGTGCTCCGGGACCAGTGGATAGACCTTGAGCATTACCCATCTGGTAATTACTTGGGAAGCCAGCAACGAGAGCTTCAGGTGGTGCATCGTGAAGGTACTTCGCCTTCTTTCGCACTCCATCATGGCATTGATCTTGCAGTCCGCGCTTGACGCATCGAAGACAAGGTCGCTCGTCACCTAGACATCATCAGTCCGCATTCATTCTCAAGCATCAAGCCACCACATACCGCAAGT
>JAVRRP010000341.1:0-20510 GCA_036872775.1 Oleoguttula sp. CCFEE 5521 | reverse complement strand
TCAATGGAGGCGACTTCAGAGCGTCGAGGTGAGGAACTCTGTGAAGAGAGTGTTTTCGTTGGTGTGGCAATTCGTCCGATCGAGCAACATCGCTTAGCCCATGTGAGTTGCTCGATCGCACCTTCCCAGTGTTCATGCCATGCCCAGACCGCTTACTTCCCTTTCCACGGAGGTGTATGCTCGACAACTCTCCAGCATTCGGGTTCAACGCTACTGGGCTCGACACTTGGTCGGAAGTGACTGTGGGCTCGTCGAAGGAAATGTATGAGATGTGCTTCTCCCATGCATCATCGTCCGGAGGTGCGCCACCTGCCGAGTCTCTGCTCGCCGGCGAAGGTGACACCTCTCTCAAGTCTTCATCATCGCTGTGCACATAGCTTACATGCTTCTCCCAGGATTCATGCTGTTCGGCCTCTTCACTGCCCGATGCACTGCTCCCTACCATCTGGTACGATTTGGATCTGGTTGCATCTCGACTACCAGCTGTACCAGACTCGCTGGTATTGTCACGATACCGCTTCCTTCTCGCGCTCCCACCACTTGGAGGCGTGCTGGATCGCTTTTCGGCTCGATCTGACACGGCGCGCGGGACACCATCGCGAACCGGACTGGGAGTCCGCGGTAGCTCACGTTGTGCGATGTCAGGCTTGGGCGTCGATCGACCATCGCTGTCCATGTCTGGGAACTCGCCTTCAGCCCCTCCAGCAATAGTTACGGGCAATTGGACGGGTCCACCTCGCTTTTCGAATCCAGTCAAGTGTTCCATCGAAGGCTCCTCCCTCGCCGTGATGAAGCTTTCCGCTCTTGAATCATTGTCGAAAGTCAGGAACGCCGGCCGCGGAATCTTGAGTGGCCGGCCATCGCCCATGAGCACCTTTGCGCCGACAGCCGTGGGTGGGGTGTAGTCCGGCGACGGAAGCCCCAACGCAGGCGGCGTATCAAGCCGCGGATCCGCCGCCACCTCGTCGGGAGGTGTAGGTGGGAACCGCATCTCATGAAAGACTTGCTCGAAAGCCTGCGTGTGTCGGGACCCGCCACTATGGGCCTCGAGTTACAGTGGCTCCATCGAAAGAGTGATGGTGTTACCGAGAGGAGGGCACAGTAGTGAAGCGTGAGAAAGAAGAGGGCCCGACGCAATGAAGAGTGGGATCGTGGCTGCAAAGAGCTGCATGTGCAGTGTCGCAAAGAGCTGCATCGAGGGTGGAGGTCGCGCAACTAATCTTGGCACGCTCTAGTGGCGCATGCATTGGTGCGGTCAGATGTGCTCGTGCATGGGGGATGCCGGGAGGGCGCAGATGCATGAAGTTTGTATGTTCAGGTGCGACAGTTCAGGTTTCCTCCGATCAGATGGTGGCGAAGAGGTTGTACTGCTCGGATGGGCAGCAGAGGCTGATGTCGGGTAGTGTACTGTAGTGCCTTCGCAAGGAGAACGAGCCGATCGTCTGGAAGCCTCCCGCATGACGCCACGAACCTTGCAAGTGCCGCACTAGATCGGCGGCAACCAGCTCTGCGGCAACATTGACAGTCCACGTGGAAGATCGGACAAGACCCGTCATGTCGAGCTACCGCATATGATTGACGACTGGAAGGTACAGTGGCCGCTTGTCGAATTACTACCAGAACGCAGGTGTTCGGAGTTGCCCACAGGTGTCGCTCTTTCTGCTCACTTCACTTCCCATGTCTTCGGCGTCAGAAGTCGTGGCTCAGACATCTTAGAATGGATTCACATGCCTCCGCGACCAAGGGCTCGCGATGAATTGTTGATTCCAGCGACGGCAGACCATGCTTGTCCGCTTCGTTGGCAAATACAGTCGCACATTGGCTGTCAGGTAGTATGTAGCAGCGCAAATGCTCTTTGCACGCCGAAATTGAGTCTCTCGAGTGGGAAGACAATGTGTAAGTACATATACCGCTTTTGGCAACTTCCATAGTCCATTGCGTCCAGACGCTGCACATGTGGGTGGCACACGTGCTTCGCATCTACAGACTTCAACTCGCTGCTAAATGATCCCCGGGGCCTACGAAACACCCGCTTGCCCAGATGACGAGCCATTAGCAGTGCTGCTATCGGCTCAGTTGCGGCATTCAAGAATTGTAGTACTGTCTCTGTGAGATGCCTGGTCAAAAGGTGCAAGATAACACCTTACTTTTGACTCTCAATCACGATGCACACTAAGGGTCGCCGTGTTGGGTGATCATGCCGTAGGACGAGCGCATGATAGACAGTAGGAGCAGCGAAGGCAGAAGACCCGTGGTAAGCTTTCGAAATCATACAGACGAATGAGGCGCGCAGCTTTCACCCTCTCACCTAAAGTCTATACCTGAACTCCTTGTTCTTCCGATCAGTCATATCCGAGAACTCGACATCGGTCTTGTGACCATCCGGCAAAGCGTCGCGACGCTTGTTCTCCCAGACGTAGTACATCCGCAAAGCTATCGTCAGAACTGCAGCAACTGTGCAAGTCACGACGATAGAAATCTTGGCTGGGACGTATTCAGGTGCTGACTCCGCCGTGAAGGTCCTGGGAGGGAGTCAGTGTTTCTGCCGAGCGGAATGAGAGCATGACGCAGGATACTGACAATGGTCCGATGATGTTGCCGATGCAGAACGACATGAGTAGTAGGGCGTTCATTGTGACTTTCTTACTATGGCCAGCAATGTTCGATGACACCCAGCTGTATAGTAGTGGCAAAGTTGCGCCTATGCCGGCCGTCAGTATGTAGTAAGCGTGATCTCTGGGTTCTTAGTGCTCACCTATGCAGTTGGTGAGATAGTTCCCTATCAGCTTCCCGATCTTGTTCTCATCAGGCAAGAATGCTATCGCGCGAGGTCAGCTAATTGTGGAACAACATGAAGGTCAAGTATTACCTAGCAGACAACCGCCCATTATCCCCGGTACTAATAAGGCGATAAGATTCCAAGCGCGTTGGCTGAATCGACCTGCCAGGTAAGTGGCAATGAGGATGGCGATGATTGAGATAAATCCTGACGGGATCTGTAGCAGAGCCGTGGTCTTGCTATCGTAGCCGAAACCTTTGATGAGCGTGGCTTGGAAGCTGGAAACAGCGCCATTAGGCACGTTGGAAGAAATCGTTATCAAGCAGAGCATCCAGGTTTGTGGATCAGTGAGGCACTCCAAGACTTGCGCTGGCTTGAAGTGCTTGTTCTCGATACCGGTCTGGTTCTCGCGAAGTCTCTCGATAGCCCAGACCTTCTCGTCATGTGTCAAACGACTCTTCATCGGGTTGTCCGGGAGAATTAGCATGACAACAAGGCCGTGACAGCACGTCATCAAGCCTACAACGAGGAACATGATTTGCCAGCTGGTGAAGGTGCTGGATTTGTAATGCTGGAAGCCGTAGGAAATGAGAGAGCCAACAACAGTGCCGGTCCCAGTTCCCAAGTACCAGATGCCCGTTCGAAGTGGCTGCTCGTCGGCTTTGTACCACATCCCGGTGATGAGGATCAACGATGGCGCGACCGCACTCTCGAAGACTCCAAGGAGTACACGGGTTGTGACCAGAGCCCCCCAGTTTTTGCAGGCGCTCGTACTCGCGACGATTGTGCCCCAGAAGAAGACCATTGCGCCCAGATACTTCGCGGTTGGAAGCCGCTGCATGCCATATCCGTGTGGGAACTCGAAAGCTAAGTAGCTCACGTAGAAGATCAACGCGAGGTTGCTGAACTGAGCCTTGGAAATGTGTGCGTCTTCTTGTAGGCCCATGACGTTGGCGTAGTTGATAAGCGTCTTGTCGAGATACTGAAAGAAGTAGCATCCCCACATAATGGGCATGATCATGAGATCGACCTTGCGGATAAGCTTCTTGTGATCCTGGGGCGTCATCTCTCGCACTGCACCCTCGTGTCGGAGGAAGGCCAGTGCTGCATCCGCATTGCGAACGTCTTTGACCTCGCCAACCGCGACATCAGGACTGGGGCCGCGGATTGAAGCCTCGACATCCTTCTCTTTCATTGAAGGGCCCGACATAGCTGCCAGTGAGTCTTACGGGCAACGTCGAAAGGCAGGAGTCCGGACGAAGAGAGATCTGAACGGATCGAACAGGAGTGGAAAACGGCCTACCTTGTAATACTTGTCCGCTTCACAACACGCACGCCCCGATGTGTCCACGCGATTGAGCCGCCATGACCTCATCTGAAGTCAAGAACGCAGGCTGATCATTCGCGGAGAGCACTGCCAAGGCCTTCGTATCTTACATATTGCCTATGTGGAGGCGTTCTGTAGCCGGTCAGATAGCATCTGCCGGACGTGAGTCCACATGTACAGTCAAGATCGCGACGGAGAATCCGATGGGTTTGCTTCGACCTATTCGGCGACCATTCGATTGCAGGAGATGCTATCGGCAGTTACCAAAGCGGCAGCTCCATCGAGGTGCATGTTTGAGATAGGCGAGGCACAGGAGTGCAGATAAGGAATGCCAAGATGAGGAGTGACAAATTGTCCGTTGTACCCGTCGATCTTATGTCTTCACACCTTGCGACCCAACATCTTAGGCCACCGAGTATGCTCCGCATCTCGATCATGGGCTGTCGATGATCGGATATGAGACTGGGACAGTCAAGGTCGTGAGGCCAAGATATAGAGCAGCGTGGAAGATTCGCCCGCCAGGTGGAAGCAACAGGGAGTAGCGAGCGGCCCTGGCTGTGGCTATGGAAGCAGGTTGCGTAGTGGCAGGTACTACATTCTGGTCGCTAGGTGAAGAGGGCGACAGAATATCGTGAATTGCCTCAAGTGGAAGTCAACAGGGGACTCAGTGAGCACGATCAAGCGCAAATCCAGACTTCCGGGCCGAAGGGCGGGACGGATGTTTGAAGCGCGTCAAGTGATGTCCTCACTTCTAAGGTTTCTCTCTGCTCTCAGAAAAGCATCACAGTCGACCTCTATACAATGCTACGGACTTACGACGCCGGTAGGTATTACTCTTGCGCCAAGGACAGACGTTCAACAGACGCTTGAGAACATCATGCCCGTCATCGCAATACCGAGCTCGCTTTGTGGACCGCGCGAGGAAGTCGCGACAATAGAACCCATCTGCTCGCGTCAACGACTCGTATCGCAATGTCGTTCTGTTAGCAGCATCTGTTATGCTACCCACAAGGCATCAAGCGAGGTCATATGCGTGCAGATGGACAATATGACCGATGGCTAACTCCATGATTGCTGCTGAAGTCATGACCACAGCCCTCCCGAAAGTCAATTGTATAGGTATCGATATGTGGTGCGTTTGTTCTGGGGTCGTTTCCCAGTCCAGATGTTAGCGCAACTTCTGCTACAGACTGACCGAAAGATACAACCATTCCAAGCCTTGCAAGTGGCTGTCTACAGCTGGAAGTATGTTCTCAACAATCAACTTGACTCTTACCCCCATATCGCTAGCAGAACCTGTCGTCCATGTACGGCTTCAAACACGCTCTTGCACCATGTCACTTACAAGAAGGCATTCACTCGAACTCAAGCATCTCCATTGTCACACCAACGCAGCCATGGAGCTATCCCAGCCGTCAGCTCTAGCGACTTCAGCATGCAGTGGGCGCGGCCCATCTACCATCAAGAAAGAGAAGAGGTTCTGGAATAGTGGGAATGCGTGGACCGAGGAGCATGTAAGTGACATGCCCGTGAGGGCTACAGAGGACTTTCTTCTTAGTTGCCAGGAGGAAGTCGGATCGTGCTAGCAGTTTCATAGTTCCACCTGCACCTTGTGAATTTAGCATCCCTCGAGATACTACATCGGCATGCGACTCTCCCCTACCTCATAGTACGCGGACGCTGACGGCAATTACAGGTTCGAACGCTTCTTGAGTACCGCTCTGCTGGTGGCGCCAACCCTTACCATGCCTTGGAACGGACACTTGGCCGCAGAGCCCAGGCTCTGCGATTGAAGGTCCTTCACCATATCGAATTGGCAGAAGGGGCCGCTTACGAAGTTGCACTTCGTGCTGCTCGTGCCGTGGGCAAGACAGATCCGGAGAAGCCGCCGAGGCGTTCCGGGGGTGATTATGCCGAAGACAACAAGATCTTTGCGCAGCGGGCGCTCGATCACTTCAACGCAAGGATGCAGCATTCCGGAGCACATCAGCTTTCACTTTCCCGGAAACGCAAGCGGGCGGCAGATTTCCAGCAGTCCGTTGCGAAGCGATCGAGAACATCGTCTCCCGCAAGAGCTAAGTCGGATAATTGCGATCTTCTAGCCATCTCCGCCAGCAGCAACCATGTTCAAGCCTCAGTGCGAAGCCACTCGCATTTCCGCACTTCAAATAGGGCCACCAATACCACTCCTCTGGTGGTCTCGAATCCTGGACAGACCAAACTACTCACCCTGTCAAGCATATTCAACAACGCCTTGGACTCGAACGTAATGTATCCCAGCGGACTCCCAAGACAGCCAGCAATGAACAGCTACGCCGCACGAGGCATGGATATGCTCTCGACTGGGCAGCAAGCAGCTACCGCTGAGCCACCCCTTCGGCACTCCGCAACAGTCGCCTATCCGAAACGCATTCTGCCACGCCCACGCGTATGTCAGGCGCAGAATCTCGAGTCCGTGGCAGTAAGACCATGGGCCGGGTTCTTGGTGTTTGACAAGCTGCAGACTGTGGAGCCAATGGCGGCGCCACTTGGCCCCATCTCCAGTCTGGCGCCTACGAGATACTAGATGCACGGCGGCGTTCGTGCACAGGCGCCGAATGCTGATTGACAGGAGACTTCGCAGCGATGCAGTGTCTCGGTTCACCGCTTGCAGGACAATCAATCTGAACGAGAAACTTCCGGGTGCCATTGATGCAGGGATCACCACCGATGTTCATGGGCCACCTGAAGACGTTTTGCAACGGCAACTAGCTGGGATGGCCTTCGCTGTAGCAGAGGTGAACACAATAGGTTCAAAGACATCACTTCAGGCTCTTAAATTATTCAGAATCGGACTACAAGATACGCTGAACACATTTTGCACTCTTACGTATGTCAAGCGCGGCATGAGAAGGTCGATTCGGGTGTCATGAGTGAGCTAACTTGACTGATGATGCCTCTCATTCTTTCCAGACTTCCTCCTGCGTGTCGTTCCTTCCATCCGGAATGCACATGTGGTTGATAGCTAGTCTACCGAAGGTACAGGAATTTTGCCGTGTGGAAAGCAATCAAAGAATTCCTCACATGTACATGTACATAACCATCTTCTCGGCATCGCTCCGTGACCAGCACAAAGCGATCCTATATATTAACTCGTCCTGTATCCTACACTGCGTTCTCCCGCGCGAGTGATGTCCAGACCATTCCCCGGATCATTAGTAGTTCACCTCCCAACCGCTGATGCCGCTCAAGTGTAATCGACGAACCCGCATTGTATGCCACCCTGCGCTCCTCCGTAAGATACTACTCCCAGTTGCTATATCCAGTACCCAGCAAGTGAAGTTGCACGTAAGATTCACCCTGCATCATCATCGTCGTCTTCGGCGGCCTCGCCAGCTATGGTGTCCGCGCTAGGCTCGTCGCCCAGCTCAACAACCTTCTCACGGCAGGCGGAGGCTGAGAAGCCGTTCCCGACCTTGCCCGCGATGATTCGCCAGCGATCAGCTTCGTACTCGGCTGTAGCTCTGCGAAGCCGATCGATCTGTAGGTGTCGCTTCGGTCAGCTTCTTGGCTGTGGGAGGGCGCGAAAACATAGATGCAAGGTCACCATAAGCAAGTCAGTAATTGTACTGACTTCAGATGGGGTTCGGAGGGAGGAGTTGACGATGGGTGCAAATAGAGGGCATGCAACAGGGTCGAACACTTACCATTTCATCAGTCCAGACCATACTCTTCGCCTTCAGCTTCGTGCAATACCGCACTTGCAGTGTGCCGGAGCTCCTCCCGGGGAAGAAGTCGGCAATTTGCTTCCATGTCAGTTGCTTTGTCTCTTTCAACTCCACCAGTAATGCATCCTCTTCGGGTGTGAACTTCAGCTTGGGTCCTTTGGGTCGAGGCGCTGGCTCTGGCATGCCTGGTTGTCCGACTACTGATGATGGCCCAGCCTCTTCGCTGTCGTCACCGTATCCGGTGCGCTGGGATTTGGTCGGTGGAGGTTGATTGGGCAGGCGATGATGATGGTGTGTCGAAAGTCCGCTTTGACTGACCTGCGAGGTCGTTGGCGACTGCTCGTGCGATTGATAAGCATAGCCTTGCTGCTGTAGTTGGGCGTGACGGCCATGAGGCGTGAGTTCAATCGGCGCTTGAGTACTTGATGGTCCAGCTTGAGGCTGTCGTTGCTGAATTGCGGCATAGTCATAGGCAAATTCTGCGTGACTTCGCTTCCGAGTAAGGTGCTCGTCTTGTCGATATTGCGAGAGCATCTGCTGTTGCTGTTGCTGGATCTGCTGCTGCTGCTGCTGCTGTTGTTGCTGGATCTGTTGTTGCTGAATCTGCTGTTGTTGCGCCTGGTAAACAAGCTGAGCTTGTAAGTTTTGGCGCGGGCTGCTGTACTGCGTATTTGTGTTGTGTGAACTTGGACGAGAGATCTGCTGCGATGGCAGCATTGGCGTCGGCTCCATGCCGTATGTTGGCTCCGGGGCGGATGTCTGCGATGGCAGGACTGCTGCTGGAAGCGGGTGCTGGAACGATTGCGAAACCTGCGCTTCGAGGTATTGGCCAGAGGGCTGCTGGAAGCCTTGCGACAACAGCATGCCATATTGCGTGTCAGTCCCCGAAGCCTGGTTGTTGGCCTGTTCTTCTAAGTTCTGGCCAGCATAGTCGAAGACATAGCCTTGGTATGGGCCGGCCAGTGTGGCGGTCGCGCATGGAGACTGCAGTACCAGGCAGCTTGCCACGATTGCGACAAGTCAGGTTGAAGTCGATTGACTGTAGAGCGAGGGTGATAGATGGAATGAATAGCGATAGTACAGACTGTCTGATAGCATCCAGTGAAGAGGCGGAAGGCAGGTCCAGAACATGAGCAATTGAATTAGATTAGAACGTCGAACGAGCGTGATCGAGGGCCAAGTCGGGATGATATGAGTGCTCGAGGAGACTGTGAGGTGTCGATGCCGGCATATCAGACGGCACGCATGCAGGACAACAGAGAGGCCGACTTAGTTGCTTGAGATATGGCACCTTGTTGCACTAGCATGTCGTCTCTGTCGGTTAGCGAGATGCGCAGCAGACGGGAAAGAGGAAGTGGTTCGATTTAGAGATATGGAAGAGAATGCATCCGCGAGATCGCCACTCTCAAGTATGAGGCACCCTGGGCATCAAGTGTCATATCCTCTGGGAGAGGGCGATGCTGCCTCAGGATTGGTCAGGTGGAGAGGACGACCTCGCAACCCGCATGAAATGATACAAAATGCTGCATGGATCAGCTCCAGGTTTGAACGCAAGCTGCGTACGCTTTCGCCGCGGCCACATGCAGGTACTTGCCTAGCAGACGCACCCCTGGCCGATATGGGCCCGGCAGACTTGACAAGATGTCGGACCAGCAATTGCGCCTGAATGCATGTATCTACCCAAGCTAGCCAACGGAATGCCGTGGTGCGGCATGGCGAATGCGCATCGACAGAAGCCTCCTCGCTTCGCCAACCTTCCCGCGCTAGCATGCACATACACACGGAGTTTGCCACATGTGTGCAGTGGTAGTTGCACGAATTCGCAACGATGAAGTCAAGCAACCCCAGTATCAGTGACCGAAAAGTGCCTGTATCGTGGCTGAGTCGATTGTAGATCTCTCCAGCATTGTAAGAATAGCATCTTCGCATCATTAAGTGAAGTGCCGGGAGCCGTAATGGTTACTACAACAGATGAACTCCACGAACATGCCGCTGCACCAGGTGCAGATATGCCCATTGTGGCAATGCGTTTCAGGTCAAGCCACGTGCTGACTGGTCAGATAGCAGCTGGCGTCGGAGCACTGCGCGAATGTAGCAGCGATAGGTACAGATCATGGCTGTTTTGGTGGCCGTTCCGTGCTTGACGTCCGTTATAGGCAGGGATGAGATCGCGGGAGCCCTACACTGGGCTCCAGGCTTGGAAGTCCGCGCCGCCACCCGAGAGTCTGACTCGATGTCTTTTCGAAGTATGCCGCCGTCATGCGATAATTGAGTGTCGCTCAACTATGACATCGAGCGCAAGCGCGCTACGTTCACGCCATCTTTCTGTGATTTTGGCGCTCGAATTGGTCCAGAGTTGTATTTCTTGGGCGTATCGTCGTCTAGAGACGTCCTCAAACCCTTCGGAACGTGCCGGGGAACCAGACCCTGAGCGACGCTGGCGCCCAATGATTGTGGGTCTAGTTACGAACTGCCGAGTACTGACGTTGGATCCGCACGTGCTAGATGAAACATCAGCGGGCCGTTAGGAAAATCGTCGCCACAAACGATCGGCGGCCGCTGCGCCTCACGTTGTCTAGACGTGAAGAGCGAAGATTTGCAGATCTCCACGGGGAGTATTGCGACATGCATTCGGGATCGCCGAGGCATCAAAATGTGTGTATTCATAGAACGGTGATCTGGGCTGCTATTCGGGGTGCAGCAGAGTGAAGTGATGTTGGGCATGGAAGTCGCGACTGCCATCGTTGATCTTGGCCGTGCGTTTCGACCGTGCATGGACATGATACAAATGTGGCTGAACCTGGATGTCGGTTGAATGAGAGCATGGACGAACGGATCTCATCCTCGACGAATGCTTTGTAATTTTGCCGACAATGGCCTCTCCTTGGTCGTGTGCATCTCCTACTCCGATGCTACGATTTGCTCACAACGCCCCTGGAAGTGTCAAGTACCCGCATCTGCATATCCTACGTCGACCACTCAGGGTTGTCGGGCAGGCAGCTTCACAAAGGCTTGATCGTCGCATCAGCCGCCCCAAAAGTAAGATTTTAGTATCTTACAACCGTACAAGCGGCAGACGTGGCAATGCCGTCGGAGCTCCCTATTCGTCCGACCAGGTTATGCATCACGGTAAGCTTGCAATCAAGACAATGATCGTTCGTCGAGACTCCAAGGGCGACGATCATTGGTCGAGGTAGGCGAACTATATCAGCACTTCACCGTCGTTTACTACCCGACTACGGGTAGGGCCATCTACGAAGATGGCAGCTTGGCCGATTGACTTCATGCACATTGTCAAATCTCCGATGCCTTGTTTTGCGTCGCAAGGCATGGACGTATCAGCGCATCAGATTCTGGCAGCTGAGTGGGTAGCTCAAGGAATTGCCGTAGTATATGCTTTTCTCCAGCACGAAGCTCTCGCAAGAGGGTCACGATGTCGACATACTGATGTAGTGCGGCCGGATGCTCCTGTGTGATTGTCCAAGCCAGCCGATCCGACGATTGCTGCACCCCGAGCTGTATACCTGGTGGTGCCATAGCACAGTGCATCTGTATAAGCGCCACCCAGGAACGTAGATTTCTCCTCGCGGACACGGAAGTCTGTGCGCCTAACGACAACGCGCACCTCTGCTCTTCCAGAAGTCCGAAGAGCCTTAATGCTCCCGTTGTGCTCACCTGGAGTGCCATGCCACACCTGCCTCTTCGATGACAAGCATCTGCCTAGAATTATGCATTCTGTGACGTCCTCTCGGCAGTGCTCTCCTCGACCAATCCTTGCCACCGAGCAAAGCATCAACTCGAGGAGCGAGAGCGCGGCTTATTGAGATCTTCGGTTTGGGAAGATGGAGATACTGCGGCTTCGCTGCGTCTCCGGCATCACTCCGGCAGAGCCTACACGGTCAACGGGTGTCGTGAAACTGTAGTCGTTAACCCGGAGTGGAGATCGAGTCAGGTTTCCGAGTCAGGCTTCCCACCCCACTCATCAGTCCAAGCGATGTCGCACCAAGCTTACCTTCAACAAGCAGCTGCCCAAGCTTATCTCCATCTGCGTCAAGCTCTTGTCATGCCGAAGTCTCCACTGCGAAGAGGGCAATGAGCGGCTATCTCTACAGCCTGGGCTATCAACGCTGACTCTGTTTCTCCATCGCGCCTTCGGACGTTTCTTGCCCGAAGCACCATGCTGTTCGGCACCGCATTCTATGTGGTCAATCACGCCTTATCTAATATCCACCATGCTAACGATGCAGTCGCATTCGAATGTAGTATTCTCGATGGCTTGGCCTAATCTATCTCAAGGTGCAGTACATTCCTCTTTCTCATTCACAAATCTTCTGTGCAGTTTCCAGTATCTCACTGAAGTCGCTGCGGTACCCACGTGCGTCTACAATGGAAAGCCCTGTTGAATCTCACGACGAGAAGCCCGGCGTATCGAATACAGTCGCGCCCGATGCCCATCCCGAGGTCGCTGGCGGCATCGTTGCGCATGCTGTCGCGAGCAACGGGAACGTCCTGGACGAGGGTCTGCAACGCGGCCTCAAGGGAAGACATCTGCAGATGATAGCATTTGGAGGCGTGGTGGGGTACGTTTACCCCAGTACCTCGACCATGACCAAACCATCACTACGTACTAACGCTACCCAGCGCCTCCATCTGGTACGGTACGGGCACAGCAGTCGCCTCCTCCGGCCCCCTTGGTGCACTGATCTGCTTCAGCATCATCGGCATAGCCGTCTTCTTCGTAATGCAAGCCCTCGGGGAGATGAGTACCCTGCTCCCCATACCCGGCGCCTTTATCGAGATGTCAGGCCGCTTTGTCGATCCTGCACTGGCGTTTGCCCTCGGGTGGAACTACTGGTATCTCTGGGTCTGCAATCTGGCGAACGACTATAATAATGTGTCGATTATCTTCTCGCTGTGGACTACCTCCGTCCCATCTTATGGGTGGGTGTTGATCGCGTGGGCGTTCTATCAGGGTGTGAGCTTGATGGGAGTCGTTGTCTACGGCGAGCTAGAATACTGGCTCTCAATCTGGAAACTTTTCTGTGTGTTAGGAGGTTTCCTGGTAGCAATACTGATCAATACCGGCGGTATCGGAGGCGAGTACATCGGTTTCCGGTACTGGAAGACCCCGGGCGCCTTTGCAAATGGTATCAATGGCTTTGGGCAGACATTTCTCCTTGCTGCGGTGTACTACTGCGGTACGGAGATGCTAGCACTGACTGCCGCTGAGTCGAGAAACCCTGCTCGAGATCTGCCCAAAGCCATCAAGCAGACTTTCTGGCGGATCCTCATTATCTTCATCGGACTTGTCTTCTTCGCAGGCCTCCTTGTACCTTCAGACAGCGATGAGCTCCTCAGTGCTAAGACCAAAACCGGCAAATCACCCTGGACCATTGCTCTTGTGCAAGCCGGCTGGCCAGGCGCAGGCAGCTTGGTCAACGTCGTGATGCTCACAGCCCAATTCTCCTCAATCAACTCAGCCATTTACGTCGCCTCGCGCTCCCTTGTCACGTTGGCAAAGACCGGCCGAGCACCCAAGATCTTTGGGAAGACCACGAAGAACGGCACACCCGTAAATGCCATCCTCATCTCGAACTTTCTCGGCTTGCTAGCATTGCTGAACATCACCGCAGGAGCAGGCAAGGTCTTCACCTATCTTATCGATATTTCCGGATCTGCCACTTTTATAGCATGGGCCTTCATCGGCGTGACGCACGTTCGCTTCCGCAAAGCCTGGGTCTTGCAAGGGAACTCTGTTGCCGATCTGCCGTATAAAGCTATGCTGTTCCCCTATGGCACGTACTTCGTCGTTGGGCTGAACATCTTCCTGGTCGTCATTTCTGGCTATGGTACCTTCATCGGCAAATTCGATGCCGTGAACTTCGTCTTCAACTACATCGTGCTGGTCATCTTCGTGGTGCTGTATGTGTTCTGGAAGGTTGTGAAGAAGACGAAGTGGGTGAAGCTGGAGGACATGGATTTGCAAAGTGGAAGGAGAGATTACACGCATCTCGATGTGGATATGTCTGGGGTGGAGGAGAAAGGGAAGAGGCCGTGGTGGATTGAGGCGAAGAGATGGGTGATGGGGTGACATTGGTACCTAGCATTGTACTGAACGAAGATGTAGGCGTTTTTTCCACCACAGCGACCTATTCACGGACTTGACAAGCACATGGCCTTTGTAATAGTCGTGCTGGTGTCGGAGACTCTCTGCATCTCTACAGCTACACTGTCTTGGCTCTGCATACTGAGGTGCTGATCAATACCCGGATCTCCATATACGACGCAAAGAGCCCTGGCCGAGCAGAGTCGACATTAGAGTAGAAGATAGACAGACATGGTAGGCGATGCTGTCGAGAATGCGGTCGACATTGCTGCAGGGTAGAGGCACGCGATCCAAGGATGAAGTCAAAGCACAAGCGGGCTACGGGCCGCACGGGGTCGCTCTTGCCGCAGTGCGGGACGATGACATAGCCAATCTTAGAGCAGTGACGGGCGAGAGCTTTACGGAGGGAGGATGCGAATGGGTGAAACGCGACAGCAACGCTTCCCTGTCTCAGTACGTGTACATTGATGTCCTTAGGGGGTTCTGGTATTGCTTTCGACGCCGGCCGCGACGCAGATACGTACCGGGGAGCTGGTTCATGCGAAAGCGACAGGACCACTGCCACAGGTGCAGGACAGCATTCTTCACGCGCGCGTGCGCTTACGGACACAACATACACGGCTGGACCGGGACTCACGGAAGTCGACGCAAGCAAGATCGTCGGCATACCGAGACAAGACCGGCTTTGTCAGTGTCTGCTGTTCGCTCTCGGCTAGCTGCAGCAAGGTGCTGCTCTGGGTCTGGAAACGGGATACAGACACCGCTTGAGCGGACGGACAGCACGTGCCTCAACAGATCTTTGAGCAATCCAGCCAGCAACCACTGCATGGTAGCGACAAGACCAGCAAGCCAAGATGCGGCGGCAGCCACTGCGTAGCACGACCACGGCAGTGCGTAAGGTCGAGCCAATCGCACTGCTGCAGAGCTACGACAGCGGCATCAACCCCAGCAGACCGATCAAGTCGTCTCCTCTAGCTAGCTCGACCATAGCTGGCCTGCCATTGGAACTTCTGGATCGATTGAGAGCATTTCCCTTGTTCCAGTCAGCGCCAGAGTCGTTCCTATTGTCCATTGGCAAGAGCTTGAGACCAAGCATCTTCCAGCCCAGCCAGGAGATCGTGCGAGAAGGCGAAGATGCCAAGGCGATGTACTGGCTTGTACGGGGGAGTGTGCGAGTCACGAGTCGCGATGGGGAGAGCACGTACGCTGAGCTCAAGCCAGGGTCGTTTTTCGGCGAGATCGGGATCTTGATGGGCGTGCCGAGGACGGCGACGATCGTGGCGTCTGTCCGTAGTATGGTCGTCAGATTGAACAAGGAGGATCTGCAGAAAGAGCTTCCAAGCTATCCTGATGTTGAGAAATCAATCCGGGAAGAAGCGCTGGAGAGACTTGCCATCCTGGACAGGAAGAAGAAGGAGCGCGGATCGTCGACTGGACACCTTGGGGATGTGGGAACCATGCGTCCGCCAACTGCGCCGAGGAAGCGATCAAGGGACTGGATAGCTGGTGATGTCGAAATGGGAGAGGCTGGCGCGTTTGTGGACGGCGAAGTGTTGAGCAACAAACGGCGGAAGTCGCCTTCGCCGAGTGTCATTGAGATGGCGGCATCGAGTGCCCTGGACACAGCGCCCTTGACGATCCGCCGACTACTGAAGGAATTGCCTCTCTTTGCCAGCTTGCCTGACGAGATCCTGCATTATCTGGGCTGCAACGCACATCCTGTCTCATTCCCGCCTTTTACGGAGATCGTCAAACAAGGCACTGCAGGGAGAGACGTTTACTTCGTCGTCAAGGGCGACGTGGAGGTGCTCCAGGAAGTCAATGAAGCCAGTCGAAGCGATGCGAAGCCTCACAGACATCACGATACGCCAGCGTCTATGAATGGTGCTGGCGCGCCACACATGAAGTTCAAGGCGCGGCTGAAACCTGGACAGTATTTCGGCGAAGTCACAAATCTGGCTCTGTCACCTAAGCGAACGGCGACGGTGCGAAGTGTGCAATCAGTGGAGTGCTTGCTCATTACGGGTGACGTACTGGACGAGCTGTGGACCAAGTGTTCTCCCGAGATACGCCAACAGGTCGAACGAGTCGCCAAAGGCAGACTACACGCTGCAGATAAGGATGAGGACATCGTCATGGCTGATGTTGATGCAGCGAACGGCATTGGTGGTATAAGTACGGAGCCGGCAGCATCAGAGTGGCGAAAGCGACTACCTACGGTCACATTTGAGGAGCCCATCGACCTGCCCATGCCGATCAATCAGCTGGGACCAATCGATCCAGATCCCTTCTTCAACCCGGAGCTGGACAACATGCGAGCCAAGTCGCGGCGAGCGTCACTTGCACCACCATCACCAAACAGCGACGCAGTACCGTATCCGACGTCTCGGCGCTCCTCGCTGGCGCCTCCGCTGTCGAGTCCGCCAGATGGGCAGCAAGTATCTCTGCTTGAGAGTTTGCGCACAAATAGCCCACCTAGTAGCTTCAAGTATCAGCCACCATCTCCGAGACGGCGCAAGCCAACGCCTACAGACTCCCCGACAAGTCCTCTTCGTCTGTCGCCTACTGCCACAAGACGGCCAAGTCTAGCCCGGCAGCCGTCGAATGCTGGTAAGGGCCGTCTACCAGATGCACTGCTCTTGCTTGTCCTGCAGCACCTCGATCTGCTAGACCTCATGCGCTTGCGCCGAGTCAGCATGCACTGGCACAACCTGCTCACCACTTCGCCAAACATCCTCATCCACCTCGATCTCAGTAGGTACAACACCTACATCACCGACGACGTCCTACGGGACGTCATAGTCCCCTTCATCGGCTCCCGCCCCAAAGATGTAGACCTCTCGAACTGCTTCCATATCACTGACGACGGCTTCAAACACCTCGTCGATGCCTGCGGCGAATCCGCAATCACCTGGAGGATGAAGTCTGTCTGGGACGTCTCCGGTCCTGCAGTCCTCGGCCTAATCGAGAGAGCCAAGCATCTGGAGGAAATCGATCTCAGCAACTGTCGTAAAGTTGGCGACAATCTCCTCGCGCGAGTCGTAGGCTGGATCGTCCCGCCCAACGAGAAGGCGCCTCCACCTCCACCGCCGACGCTACCGAATGGTCGCAGGAAAGGCAAAGCTCCTGCCATCGCGCCCTTGACGCTAGACCCACCGCAACCTCCGGGGACAGTGATTGGCGCTCCCAAGCTCAGGAGATTAACACTAAGCTACTGTAAGCATATTCAAGACCGCTCAATGTCGCATCTCGCAATGCACGCTGCTTCACGTCTCGAGTCTCTCGACCTGACGCGGTGTACTTCGATCTCAGATCTTGGCTTCCACTCTTGGGGCACGTACAACTTTCCGAATCTGAAGAAATTGATCCTCGCAGATTGCACATATCTCTCTGATCAAGCCATCGTGGGTGTAGTGGGCGGCTGCCGAAGTCTGCAAGACCTAGACTTGTCCTTCTGCTGTGCGCTCAGCGACACCGCAACAGAAGTCCTCTCACTCGGCTTGCCACAACTCCGCCGCCTCAATCTTGCATTCTGTGGCAGCGCTGTAAGCGACAACAGTCTCCGCTGCATCGGCCTACACCTCCTCGAACTGCGCTACTTGTCTGTTCGAGGCTGTGTGCGTGTCACTGGGCAGGGTGTTGAGAGTGTGGTGGAAGGATGCAGGAACCTCCGCGAGTTTGATGTAAGTCAGTGCAAGAACTTACGTCCTTGGATCGAGAGGGCTGGCATGGCGAGGGTGAATGGCAGGGAGGAAGTCGGAGGCTGGGGTAGGAGTATCAAGTTTGATGTTGTTGCTGATGGGACTTGGCGAGCTGGGAGGTGATGAGCGAGAGGGCTTTGGATGATTTGAAGATGATGTGTGAGGCATATGAGAAGGGTTTTGGCCAGATGAAAGTCTCGTAGTGAGCACTATGGGATATCAGACCCAAGGCTTAGCGCTACGAAGTGTTGCAGACTAGTCATCAGTGACAACGCATCCTATCACGGCAAGACTACTGCCCGTCGAGCGATCGTGCAGCTTCTCGCATTCGTGATGACTCAAACCTCGGCACACAAGGACGCAATGTGAGCGACCCTCTGCACCGGGTCCCTTGCTGTCCTAGACTGTCGATATGCCTCTCAGACTAGACAATAGGCTCAAGCATAGATATAGCAAAACGGCCCTCCCAACGTGCTCATCGCCTCCCCAAGCGTAATATTCGGCGCCAGCACCCCAAGATCCAGAACATCGCTCAGTGTAGCATTAGGCGAAGGCGGCATATTGCCGATCGTACGCGTGCCAGAAATAGCGTTCTGTCGGTTCTTCAAGTCCAGATTCTGCCAGATCTGCCAAGTGCGGTCGATTTGGCCGTGGTGGAGAAAGAAGAACGGATCACCGGGGGATGCGAAGAAGTCGCCGCCGGGGTCGCCGTTGACCTGGGAGGGTGTTAGTGGAGGATTTCGGACAGGATTGGGAGAGGGGGGAAGTACCCAGAAGTGGCCAGCGGTGTGGACGCCGATGTAGTTGTTCAGGAAGCCGTTGCCTTGCATTGTGTTCTGGAAGTCTAACACAGTGGTGTGGTTGGAGATGAGCTCGTAGCTCGTTGCGTCGGTTGATCCGAGCGAGGCAGCTGCTTGTGTGAGATCACGACGCAGACAGCGCGGGTTGTACTCCAGTCCTGTAGCAGTCGGGACTGAGTCGCGGAGAGATGGCGCAAGAGGGCCTAAGTTGACGGTGAGGTTCTTGAATGGGCCGCTGGCCACGCAGCCACCACCGACACCTGGCGCGAGCAGGATCAGAGGCGCATCGTTGCTTGGGATGCCGGTCGCGTTGTGTGGACGGTAGGCGCCGTTCCCGGACATGCTGGTGCTGCTGCCGTCAAAGAGAGGAGAGCCTTGAATGTCTAGGGCGTGCTTTCCCCAATTCACGTAGGGCTGGTAGCCTTTGTAGCCGCATTCCTCACGCAGTGCTGTTTCGTAAGCCCAGGTGAAGTAGCGGTGCCAGGAGAGGAAGTTGCCCTGTGGACGTCAGTACACTGTCTGCAATGGTAAATGGCAGCTCGAGTACCCACAGTAAGATGTATCTGCGAGGTGGACTACGTTAGCGACTGGCGATTGTTTTTGGACATGATGGGCCCTCACCGTGAGCGTTTGCTGGATATGGACGCCGACGAAATCGTCATATCTGGTCTTCGCGCCAGGAACAGTGGCGCTTGAAAGCGCGGGCTTGGACTGCAAGCACTTCACGGCGCTGATATAGTCCTTCTTCTCGTGCGGTGTGAGCGTCAGCCATTCCTTGCGCACAGCCGCGTTCTTGATGTTGCAGCCTTTGTGCCCATGATGTCTTCGCTCGCTTGCGTAGAGATTTCTCATGCCCTGAGCCGCGAGCTTGTCAGTCTTCTGTGTTGAAGCGGGCTGCCATGCTTCCGTCACTGCGAGAAGCGACACCAAAGCTGCCCAGACAGCTGATGAACGCATGATGGCGACGGCAATACTAGGTGCTCGCAGTACCAAAGTCTCGAAGGCAGGAATCTAAGAAATGCAATACTTATACTCTGCTCGCCACGCCGCCTAGGATAGTCATCATAGCTTCCCAATGCGTCGAAGCGACTACCGGCTCATGCACAAGCCATGCAGTCGAACTTCAGCCCCAATGCCCGGCATTGTGTCCTTGCAGGCGGGTTGTTGGCAGCTACTACAAGCTACATGTCCGCTGCACGGCTAAGTCAGTAGTGGCTCGACCACTGCAGTGAAGCGAACAGCCGAGAGTGTTGGATCAATATCGGTGTGCCGAGCCTGGCGAACGATCGTCAATACAGCCGCACGTGTTGATGCGGCGATTAGGGATGTCTGGCTGGGAGACTGTAGACCACTTGGGTGCTACACTAGAAGAGCGGCTTGCTACAGCAGAGGCCATACCGTGGAGTGATGATGCCTTGATCTTCGAAGGTTCCCAGGTTCCGTCTGCAACAGAGGTAGCGCCAATGCGGGCCGTTATTGGCTACTGGGGTCGCAGCTTCCATGAGTCAGGCTGATTTCGATAACGCGCTGAACAGCTGCTGCCGTGGCCATCCACTACTGCTTCACATACGCAAGAGCGGCCGTACAAATCATTTGCAGATGCGAGGTTGCCTCTGCGCGGTTGGTGAAAGAATTCACTACGAAATATTGCATCTAACGTTCGAAAATGCGGCACAGCTCCGCCTGGGGCGCGATCAGCAGTCTCAACGGCATGATGCTGGCCTGCTGGACAGCCAGACTGTCTGTAAATACAACACGTCGTGCTCTACATGGACGAACTTAGTCGCGCCCACTCCCGCGCCCACTCAGTACATGCCCAAAAGCCCCTCGCGCGTGTGATGCCTGTTCTCAATTCCTCCTCAGTGTGTCACCAGTCGAGCCTTTGCAGCCAGCTCGCGTAATGCGCACCATGCACCGCCTTTCCCATTGCCTCACCCCAGTCTCATTGTTCCTCCGCGACGGCTCTCGCTCCGCGGTCGAAGGCAGGGGGTGTTCATCATGAATGCATCGCCGATGGAACGTTGCTCTCTCAGATGGCGCTTATGTGCCTTCCGGCGTCCAGATGGACTGTTGCAATCCAGTAATATTGC
>JAVRRP010000340.1:0-20518 GCA_036872775.1 Oleoguttula sp. CCFEE 5521 | reverse complement strand
TTCTGGATTATCTGTACGCTCGCCGCATCCTTGCCACTGGCAAGTTAGGTTGTCGACAGCCGATGTTGGTACACTTGACACAGATTGCACGGCGGGCGGTGAGGCAGCCTGCTGTTGCTGCTGCGCCTGCGCATGTGCTTGCGCAGCTTGTGTTGCAGCCTGGACAGCTTGCGCGACAGTCTGGGCGACGGTCTGTTGGTCCATCGTGGGTTTGATGAGGCTCGTGGAGAAGTAGGCGAGTCGCCAAGGCCTCTCGGCTGCTGTGAGTGTACTAGGCTTGTTCTTCGAAGAAAGCGCGATTCGGCGCGTTCACGCGACACAACAGTGAGATTCCAACTATTCGAGTGTGTAATGGGACTTCCAAGTGCGTTAGTATGTGAGGTAATGCAGTATACCACACAGAGCAGCAGTAAGGCGTAAAGTGAGGAGCAAGTGCAGAGGGAGAAAAGTCTGGGCACGGGGGCAGCCGGAGTTTTATTTGGAGGGAAGGCACAGCAGTAGTACACCCGGGAGCGATGGCGAGGGCAGCGGCGGAGAGCGCTTGGCCGGAATCCTTGGCCCAGCTCGGGGGCACAACTCTATGCCAAGATCATCACGCGGGTCTAAACCACAGTAAGACACCCGGACCTCGATGGCGACACAGGACTGGTCAGATCTGCGCCTCGCTGCGGTTTCGGTTGGGCTTGGCGTAGCTTGGCACCTTGGCGACGGTCGCGCCTTCCCGGATGACGACAGTAGCTCCTTCTCTACAACGCGACGTACTCCCTTACCTAGTAGTGAGGAAAGAGCGACAGTTGCGAAGGCTTCAGTCTCTGATATCCATCCAGTCATGCCGTTCACGGCGTTTGAGTACATCGTGAACACACTCTCCGAGCTTGACCCGAACATCCCCACTCGTCCACAAACGCAATCAGCGCTAGTCCTTGGCAGGATAACCCGGTGGAAGTCCCAAGACTCGCCCAGGCTCCGCAAGTTCGCCCAGCCTTGCACCCCTCCCCCTTCCGCCGCGGATGTAGACGCTGACGTTGAGGGCTTGCGAACCGCGCGTTCACTCACACAATCCAAGGCCGTGCTGTCCGTCTAGTGAGGAATGGCGCAAGGAAGCTGTGCTTATTACTGTATTGACAGGCGAAGAAGGGCCATCCAGATCCTCCTCCGTCTTCAGGTTTGGTGCAAACCGAACAATGCGACAGACTGAGCAAGTTTCAGAAGCACACGTTAGAGGCGTATCTGCCGTCGCATGCGGAAGACAGCGCCTTGTGCGCTCGAGACTTATCCACCGTCTTCCGCATGGTCGAAGATACTCGCCATCACGAGGACTCGTGACTAGGGCATGCACCGCACTGCGACTATTCACGCCTTAACAAAGTGGCCCGGAGAACCACGATCAGCTGCGCACTGCGCATTAACTAGAGCGTCCTCTCTCTTACCCAGCAGGCGTGTGGAAGCAGGAGCACCATGGTGATTTGATTTATGTGGCGCAAAGGCTATTCAGACACTGCACGAGCGGAGGTATGTACACTATCCCCTTCACCGCCACGCTCACGCAGCAACAACGTCCTTCTCCCCACTCCCATTCTTCCCCTTCCTCTTCCTCTTCTTTCCCTTCTTCTCTCCTCCCTCCCCGACCTCCTCCCCATTCGCACCCGTAGCCTCAGTCCCACCACCCAACACCACCTCGAATCCTCCGACAGGCGCCTCCGACTTGCCGAAAGTCTCCTTCCGCCACTTCTTCAACCTCTTCTTACTGCTCATCTTGCCTCGTTCCTTCGCCTTCTTCCCCTCGTCTCTGAACGCAGCAAGCTTCTTCAAACCTGCGAATTGGTTGAGAGCGGCATCGTCAGCGAACAAGATATCTCGTGAGCTGAGACCCAGAGATTCAGGCGAGGTGGCACGGTAGCGGAAACCGACTGGCGCGTGTTTCGTTTTTGCCACGGAAGTTGACAGTGCAGGATTGGCGAGTGGAAGTGAAGTGTCGATGATGTCCGTGATCGCACCTAGATCGCGGCGGTGCGTGATCTTCTGCTGGGTCTTCTCCTTCTGACGGGAGGCTTTCGTTTTTGGTCTGGGTGCTGCAGGTGTGTCGTCGGAGTCCGAGCCTGCAGGGAGCGGTGCGCCACCCTCCTCATCATCTTCGTCAGATGTGAGGGCAAAGTCGCTACGATCAATTGTATCGTCGAACTCAGGAACGAGATCTTTGATGTCGATGTCATCGTCCCATTTGGGTTTCTTCGTCTTGCGCTTCTTCTTCCCGTTGGTTCCGGCATCTTCGTCCTCATCATCCTCGCCTTCATTCTCAGCGTAGTATCCCTCGCCGAAGCGTCGCTTCATCTCAGCGTCCCACTGATCATCGTCGAAGTCGCCCTCAATCACCTCCTTCCACTCCTCAATTTTGACGTCTTTTCCACTTAGACCAGCAGCCTCCCTGATCTTCTTCACCTTCCCCTTAGCCTCCTCAATCTTCAGCCTTCGGAACCTCGCCTTCTCCTCCTCTCGCTCCCTCTGCACAGCCTCTTTCTTTTCCTTCTCCCGCTCTCGAGCCTTCTGTCGCCCTGTGAGTTCGTCCCTCCGCACGGAATACTTCGCTACGTCACGAGAGAATGTCTGTAATCGCTCATTCGCAAGGGCAGGATCCTCGAAGCGCAGGTTGTACGCCTCTTCGAAGCCATCTGCGCGACGCTCCTCGTCGCTGTCATCCGAGTCGAAGGCGTGAGGTCGTACGGGCGACGTCGGTCGCCATGCTTGCGCAGCCATGAAATTTGACAGAAAGGTCTCCGGGTCCTTGTCCGCGGCTGCGACATCTGTCTCTGTTATGCGCGCGGCCCTGCGCTTCTTTGGCTTGGCAACCTTGCCCTCCACGCCATTCGTAGGCAAGCTATCGTGCACACCTCTCACCTTGGGCTTGAAGTCATCCTCCTCCTCATCCTCCCCACCCTCGGCAAGCCCGTGCATCTCGCCCACGACTTTCCTCCTTAGGCCCTCCTGCTCCTCCCCATACGTCCTGACCCCTTCCTCCTTCTCCTCAACTTCTTCGCCCTCAGCGCCCGTGAATCCAGCCATCAGATTTGCCCTATGATAGTCCTTCAGCGTCATAGCCTTCTCCTTCCTGCCCTCCTCCTTGGCCTCGCCCGCCTCGAAGTCCCGAAAGAATTTGACATTTGCATCATATACTCGCGGATCCTTCTTCCGGATCGCGTCGAGCGTTGCGGAGATCTCCTCGTCAACGTCGGCGGTCACGAGATCAGCGTCGCTGTCCTCAGAGCTGCCGCTGGAGCTGTCATCGTCGCTTGGGTGCGGAGAGGAGGGTCGCTGTCGACCGTTGAACGAGGGTTTGGCGGAGGCTGAAGGATTGCCGTACTTTTCCTCTAGCCTGGACAGGTCCTCGCGCTTCTTGTTGTGCTCGAAGCGGGCGGCGTAGGAGGAGTTGACTGAGAGGGTCGGTTGCTTGGAGGTATTGACGTCTTGATCGTCGTCGCTGTCTTCACTGTCGGAGAGCAGCTTTGTGCGTTTGGCAGGGCGATCCATTCTGTCTGCCGTGAAGTGGAAGAGCTTCCTATATCGAAGGCTGCAAAGGATCTCAGGGAAGTGCAATCGACAAAGTTTCACTCATGTTGCCAAGATTTCGCTACGGCGGACGAGATGAAATTTCCCGATATATGCCTCCAGATAACCTGTGATCCTCACGCTTCAATACACCTTTCCGTTCTGAGCCTCTGGAAGTAGAAGGCGGATCTAGTCGTCTTTACTAGACATTCTAGGAAGACTATGGCACCGTTACGGAAAGTAACGTCTGAGGGGTCTTCCACGGGGTCCATCAGTGGATCCAGTGACCATATCGATGTCGAGGACCTACCACTCGACCACGATCGGCCGACAAAGCGAAGACGAACATCCTCAGAGTCTGTACAGCCTCACAGCGTAGACACTGACTTGAAGAAAGTCAAGCATGTCAAGACTGCTGAGGCGACCATGTCTCGGATCAAACCCAAGCAAGCTGCCGAAACGTTACCAGCAAAGGTCGAGAAGGCCTTTATCACCGAGGAAGATGCCTCCGTTCCCGAGAGTATCCTGGCATCGACGGCAGTAGACGAGACAGCGACCTTCTCGACACTATCGGTCGATCCATGGCTCGTTGCCTCCCTATCGACCATGGCCATCAAAACCCCAACGACGGTCCAGAAGTCCTCAATCCCGCCCATCCTCGCAGGCCGCGACTGCATCGCCGGCTCTCGAACAGGTTCAGGCAAGACCGTCGCCTTCGCCGTCCCAATCCTGCAAACTTGGGCCCGCGACCCCTCAGGCATCTACGCCGTAGTCCTAACCCCAACCCGCGAACTCGCGCTGCAGCTCCTCGAGCAATTCCAAGCAATCGGCTCGAGTCAAGGCATCAAATGCGTCCTCATAACTGGCGGCGCAGACATGCGTGCTCAAGCTCTGGACCTCGCGCGAAGGCGACATATTGTCATCGCCACGCCAGGCAGACTAGCAGACCACATCGAGACCTCCGGCGCTGACACGATCGCCGGGCTCAAGAGAGCCAAGTACGTCGTGCTAGACGAAGCCGACCGCCTGCTCGCAGCAGGGAAAGGTTCAATGCTGCCAGCCGTGCAAACCTGCCTCTCCGCCCTTCCTCCGCCAAGCGCACGACAAACCCTCCTCTTCACCGCAACCCTAACCCCCGAGGTCTCAGCCCTGCAAGACCTCCCTCGTCCCGCCTCCAAACCCCCAATCTTTACTGTGAACCTGAATGCCTCCGCCCTCACCCTACCGCCAACCCTGAAACAGACATACCAACTAGTGAACACCCTGCATCGCGAAAAGTACCTGCACATCCTGCTCCTTACGCCCCTGAACCTTCCCAAACAGACCATCATATTCGCCAACCGCACCTCCACCGCAAACCTTCTCGAACGCCTGTTAAGACTGCTAGGCCACAGAGTCACAGCCCTGCACTCCGCTCTGCCACAACCAGAACGTACAGCGAACCTCTCCCGCTTCCGCGCCGGCGCCGCGAAAATCTTAGTCTCCACTGACCTCGCCTCGCGTGGTCTAGACATCCCCGCCGTGCAGCTCGTGGTCAACTACGATCTACCCCGGAATCCGGACGATTACATTCACCGCTGTGGTCGGACTGCGAGAGCAGGGAGAGGCGGGTTAGTGGTTAATCTGGTGGGGCAGAGGGATGTGGATGTTGTGAAGGCTATCGAGGAGAGGGTGGGTAGGGAGATGGAAGCTTTCGAGGAAGAAGGCGTCAGTATCGAAGGGCGAGTCGTTCGTGATGCGGTCGGGGTCGTTGGCGAGAAGAAGAGGGAGGCGATGTTGGGGATTGAGGAGGGGAGGGATGTTAAGGGAAATCGGGTTAGGAAGAAGGGTTGAGATGTATGCAGCCTTGGTAGTCCAACCTTGCCCTGAAATTTCATGATAATGGGTCCGAATACTTGTACATTGCTATTTGCCTGCCTGGGTATATCACGATCCAATCACCGCAACGGACTTTCCAATACTGTCCAGCACTGGCCCGCTCCCACATTGCCTCCTGCTTGCATTTTGCTTCGTACTTCACAGCATCAATGCCCTGTTGACAATCTCCGTCATCACCTACTCCTCCGCGACCCACCCATACAACACCCCTGTCATGCCCGCCGCAAGCCCCCAAACACTAGCCCACCCCAGCACCCCAGCAACCTCAGTCCCCTCCACAGTGCCCAGCACCCTAAGCGTCGTATTGACCGAGCTAGCCAGCACCAGCACCCCCGTCCGCTTGATAAGCACTCTCGTCCTCGCGCTGAAACCCTCGGGTCCAAGCCCCAAATTCCACGCCACAGTCTGCGCCAGCGTCGCAGTCTTGGGATCGAACTTCACCGGCGCGGTGATAGGATCCAGAGCTTTGAGCAGGCGGTTCGAGGCCAGGACTGCAGGGACGAAGACGAATTGCGTGCTTGCTGCTCCCAACGGCAGGGCTAGCGCGGAGAGCAAGAAGAGATTCGACTCCCTCACACGACCGAGAGAGAGGATCTTATCGAAATACTGGATCATGTAGACTGGCAGCCAGGTGTTGAAACTCGCGAATAAAGTTGTGGCGTAGATTGCGGAGCCGAAGAGGGTTACGAGAAGGAGGACTGAGGGGTCGTGGACCACCGCGCGGGAGGAGGGTTTGAACTCTGCGGCTGTTGTGGAGGACGCTGGGCGCCGGAAGAGGAAGAAGGGAAGGGCGATGGAGAGCAGGTCTATGCTTAGCGCAGAGAGGACTGCGGTCGGGGAGAGCAGGTAGAAGGTATGTAGGAGGTGGTAATAGGGCGTGTTGCTGAGGAGGGTGAGGGCTGTGAGGTCAAGCCCTGGGATGTTGTTAGTACGGATCATCACGTTGCGATTCAGATGTGTGTGTGAGGCTTACAGTCGTACCCACTCGCCCACGCCGCCGCAAGACTCGCCACCTTCCACCCAAATATAATTCCCACCTGCCATTGCGCCGTCAAATCCCGGCTCACACTCGCCAGCTCGTACCCCGCTGTGTCTGCGATCAAGCTGTACAGGAACACACTTATTGTCAGACTCAGTAGCAGCGTCAGGGTGAACGCGACCGGCGCTGGGAGTTTCGGCGCATGTATGGACGGCATGATGGATTCTTCCGGCGCGTCGGCGTCGGTGGTGAGAGCGCCGTTGGCGGAGGCGAAGTCGCGTGCTTTGGTGGAGAATTGCGCGTCGGGACGGACGGCGAGGAAAGGAACGTGGGAGGCCATTGCTAGGGGTGAAGTGCGAGACGGCCGGGGTGCAGACGCGATGAAGGCTGTGATGGGCGCGCTGAATCGCGCGCGTTGTCTCGGTGACATGACGTTGATGTGCTGGTCTGTGCTGAGTCACTTCACTTGCACCATTGAACCGAGTTGGTACGAACAATACGCTTCTGGGCCTCGATCGAGGTCTCCGATGCGTACAACATGTCTAGAGCTCCCCTGCGTGCAGCTGCGTTGTCATCAAGTACCAGCTAGTCTGTCGAGAAATAGCATAGCGCGCTTGACGTAAGCACCCATATGCCTGGATCAGATTACTGATCGTGCAATCGCGGTGCCTGCAGTCCCATGGAATCACTGATTCCCTCCAGGATTGGCCAGCCATGTTGCCTTCGCTTCACCATGGGCCTCGGAATGCGTGGTCTGCATATCAACGACATGGCGCCGAAGCACAGCGCTGACTAGTCTTGCTGAGAAAGCAGCAGCGGGCGTTCGTTAGTGGCGATACCGCAGAGTGGTGTTTACCCCAGCAGGGTATAAGTATGGCAGCAAGAGTTAGGTCGAAGAGCAACCCACAACATCCCTTCAGTTTCTAACAGCACACCACCAGATTCTCTAATCACATCATCTTCCCAGCCTTCGCAATGTCCGCCGAATTAGTCCGCAAAATGGACAAGGCCAACGAGTCCGTCTTTCTCGCTTGCTCCACTCTCTTCCTCACTTCTGATCACCCTCACTAGCGCCTATGCCTCAGCCCACTCGCCGTCTCCCAGCTTCAAGGACTTCCCAGACCAGAAAGCTGTCCTAGTCCTCACCTGCCTGGACCCTCGCTGCGAGCCGCACCACTTCTGGAATCTGCCTGCCGATATGGGTCCAGGCATCATGCGTAATGCCGGTGGCCGCGTCACCGAAGATGTCCTGCGTAGCATCCGCGTGATCAGTACGATTATGTCCTACGGTCGTAACACCGTCGGCGCAGTGGTCATTGTGCACCACACTGATTGCGGTATGATCAACTTCTCGGATGATTTCGTCAAGGGGAAGCTCAAGGAGCGCCACCCGGGGCATGATCAGGAGATCGACGGGATGTTCATCGGGGAAATCAAGGAGTAAGTCCTTCGCTCGAATTGTCCTGGAGTCGTCTGAAAGCACTGACACTCCTCGTGTAGCCTCGAGAAGAGCCTGAAAGAGGACGTGGCGCTCATCCGCGCGGATCCCTTCATGCCGAAGGATCTCGAGGTCCTGGCGTTTGAGTATGATGTCTTCACCGGGAAGACCAGGGAAGTGAAGGTCTAGGCTGCCCGTAGTGTCACATAGTCACTCCTTTGGAACGAGAGTCGTGTCTCTCGTCGACTCATAGCGCGTTGATCATCATCACTGCGAGATCCCCTCTCACCCCTCTACCCTCCCCCCACAAGCCTCAAGCACACTCCTCACCTCCTCCCGCATGTCCGGAATCCCACCCATCATCTCCCTCCCCAACACATCCCTCAATTCCCCAAACGCTTGACTCCGCCCCTTCTGCATCTGGTTCCCCTTCATCACAGCCTCGACCAACTCTCGCTTATACACATCCGGATTCCGCTTCTTCTCCACGTACTCCACCAAATCTAGCGGGATCTTCGTTGGCAAGCGGCGGGAAGTTTGGGTCAGCGAGACGAGGGCTTGGATGAGGGTCCGGACTTCGGAGGTCATTGCCTGGGGGGTGTTGGAGAAGTTGTAGGAGTGGATTTGCGTTAGGAGGAAGTAGAGGGAGGTTATGATTTCGCGGAGGTGGACTAGGTAGAGAGTTAGTTGTGATCGGTAGATGGAGCTGAAGGGGAGGAATACCGTCCGCATCTGCGGTGGTGGCATCCATGGCTGGTTGGGATGCCATGATAGACGCGCCGTTGGGCTGCGTATCGGCTGGGCGCATAGCTTGGTGCAGAGAGTAGAGATGTAGTATGGCTTCGAGGAGGGTTCACATCAGTATCTGGTGGGTCCGGTAGTCACTCGCTAGCGTCGGCACTCAAAGCCCCCACTGTCTGATCATTCACATGTCGACATTTCGCATCTGGTCGTCCAAGATCACCTCCTACCGCACACATCGAGACGACTTCCGAGTACATTACATTTCTGGATCGATAACAACTACGATACGTCTCACCAGGACAGGAAGCCCAGCATAGACTCAGTTGTCAAGCACCTGTGATCAAGAGGCAGAGAACTGCTTGACTACTGGGGGCGACCCATATCACAGCCGGCATAGACCTCACGCGGACCGCCCATCATGGCGACCACGGTGGACAAGATCAAGGGTATCGAAGATGAGATGGCCAAGACGCAGAAGAACAAGGCCACATCCTTCCATTTGGGCCAACTGAAAGCAAAACTTGCAAAGCTCAAGCGAGAACTCCTCACACCCTCGAGTAGTGGCGGTGGTGGAGGCGCGGGCTTCGATGTTGCGCGGACGGGTGTGGCATCTGTCGGGTTCATAGGTTTCCCTTCAGTGGGCAAGTCGACACTCATGTCACATCTCACAGGACAGCACTCGGAAGCCGCAGCGTACGAGTTCACGACTCTCACTACAGTACCCGGACAAGTCCAATACAACGGCGCAAAGATACAAATGTTGGATCTGCCTGGTATCATTCAGGGTGCAAAGGATGGCAAGGGTCGAGGACGACAAGTCATCGCAGTAGCAAAGACTTGCCATCTAATCTTCATAGTCCTCGACGTGAACAAACCTCTCACAGACAAACGCGTAATCGAACAAGAACTCGAAGGCTTTGGCATCCGCATCAACAAGCAACCTCCCAACATCAAAATCACCAAGAAAGACAAAGGCGGCATCTCCATCACAACGACGATGACGCAAAACCACATCGAAAACGACGAAATAAAAGCAGTCCTAAACGAGTACAAAATGTCCAACTGCGACGTCGCCATCCGCTGCGACGCCACAGTAGACGACCTGATCGACGTGATCGAAGCGAAATCCCGCTCCTACATCCCCGTCATCTACGCCCTGAACAAGATCGACGCTATCTCCATCGAGGAGCTGGACCTACTCTACCGCATCCCCAACGCCTGTCCCATCTCAAGTGAACACGGCTGGAACATCGACGAGCTGCTCGAGCAAATGTGGGAGAAGCTCAACCTGCGACGAGTGTACACGAAGCCCAAGGGCAAGATGCCGGATTACACGGCTCCCGTGGTGTTGCGGAGTAATGCAAGCACGGTAGAGGATTTCTGTAACGCGATTCACAAGACTATTGTGGATGATTTTCGAATTGCGATTGTGTATGGAAAGAGTGTGAAGCATCAGCCGCAGAGGGTGGGGTTGACGCATGAATTGGCTGATGAGGATATCATTACGCTTGTGAAGAAGTAAGGGCAGAATATGTGTATGAAAGCTGATGAAGACCCCATTTTCTCCTGATATGAGCTGGAGTAGTTCGAATGTCTGCGAGAGTGCCTTACGGGAAGTCCCAATGTGGTCAGCCGGGTCAGAGCTACTCCGGTCTGACGAACAAGTTCGGAATGCCTTTTACACAAGCACCTCCTTCCTCATCACATACCGCTTTGTTCTATCTTTCACCAGCATCAGGCGCAATTTGACTTGGTGAAAGTGCAGCGGCCAACAGAGGTGCTCTCTTCATTCCGGACCGCAACAGAGTGCCACTCATACTCCGAATGCACCATAGGTGTTGCGACAGGCCGGACATGCTGCCCGTGTCGCACTCAACATCGAGCAGGAAACGGGTGCAGCCCTGCGTTCCATGTTCCTCCTGCGCGACGGAAGCGAGAGTCCATCGATGTGATTGGGTGCCGTTGCATGCTACGCGCCTGATAGGCGCCGGCCAGCCTGCGGCACAGCATGATGGTAGTGTTTCAGCTCGTTCTCTCCAACCCTGTAAGTACGGTGACTTCTTTGAACTCTGCACTGTCTAAGTCAGAACTCAAATGGCATCCTCACCCCCCGTCTGCTATGACGGTTCCGGTGTCGAAGATGCAAATCTTTTAGTATGTAACTATGGCACTCAGCACAGCAACTGCTGCCAATGGACCGACACTTGCATGTCAAACGGGCTCTGTCGTCCCACTGATCTCAGCGTCTCCAACTTCTACTACAACGGATGCACTGATCCGACGTTTGCGGCGCCGGAGTGCGCTGTGATCTTGGGTTGCAAGAAAACTCAAGGGGTGCTAAACGGAAACAGGATCCAGGACTGCGGCACAAACGCTTATTGCTGCCATGGTATCAACAATTGTGATTGCAGCAATTCGACACAGGTGTTCACGCTGCCGCCTGGGGTGATAGTCGCGAATCTGCCTGATAGGCTGGGATACAGTGCCTGGATCAGCACAGCGACGAAGGCTCTAGCGGCGTCGAGCACCACTGCTACAGCCCCGGCTACGGCGAGCAGCATTGCATCTAGCACTTCAAGCACACCCTCCACTGTCAGCTTCACCATGAGCTCCACCACGAGCTCGACATCTCCAGCAGCATCGGAAGCAGCGGTGACGATCTCATCTACGCGTACAACACCCACACAGAAAGCCACAGCATCCGTAGCCATGACAAATCCGACCACTGCCGTCTCATCGTCACCGACAGCCATATCCCCGCTATCTACACCTCCAAATACCACATCATCAGCGACTGACCACCCATCCTCCCGACCACTATCGCCAACTCTGGGCCTGGGAGCAGGTATAGGCATTGGCGTCGCGAGCGCCGCGGCGCTCATCCTTATCGCCTGTGTCTTCTTCTGGCGGCGATCCCGGCGGTCGAAGAATCTCGACGACCAAGCAGGGTTCTCCGAGCTTTCAGACAGGAAGGAGTGGAAGTCTGGTAGTGCCGTAAGTGGGCCTTGGGAACTGGGCCGGAGGACGAGTCACAGAGTGTACGAGTTACCCTGGGGTGGCAGGACTCCGCGTGAACTGGACGGGAGAACGAGTCAGAAGGTGTACGAATTGCCCTGGGGCTCAAGGAGTCCGCGAGAACTGGATGGAGCAGATGTGCAGGTTAGGGAATGGGGGATGCGATAGCAGATGCTGTGAGGAATCTGTAGGCTCATGAGGATGGCAGGATTTCGGAGAGGGTACGATATGACTGGTATGTACAAAGGTGTACGATATAATGCTATGCTACCAACGCGCAGTGGCATTGCTTCATCTCAGCCTCTGTGCAGACACCGCATGACTTCCTCTGCAGAACTTCGCACGGCAATTTCGCAAGCCCTCTGGAATGCTCCGTGGTTCCTGACCGGCTTGTGTCGGTGGGCTGTGAGTGAAGCGGAGGCGCATGCATTTTGCACCATCTGCAGGCTTAAGTAAAGTGAACTGTACTGTCCGGGTCCAGCTGCACACACAGAGGTCTTATCTAGTGATCATTGCCTTTCACGACGCTTGCACCGGAACCTTTGGATCTTCTGCGAGTTCAACGTCTGTACGAGTTGCGTCAGGAGCTGCCGCCGTCGCGTCTGCCGCCGCCTCATCATTGTGTGCACCGCGCGAGCCGGTCGAATCCTGAACTCCGCGCACAGGGGCATCCGCCGCCGACGCAACGCTAGGCGTACGCGATTCACTCTTGCGGTACGCGAAGAGTGACCGAAACAGCCCACTACGACCCTCAGGGCGCGGACCAGCGGTGCTTTCGCCTGTCCCTGGTCGGCTCCTCCTGTTGAGCAATCTTGGTTTCTCCTTCGGTGGCTCTTTCTCCCGACACAGTGTAAGAAAGTCGGCCTGGTCCAGGCCGAACACGTACTTGGTCTTGATGCTCGACACAGTTGCACATAGCTGGGCCGATCGATCGGCTCCAGTGCGCGCGGCGTCATCCCTGTCAACGACGCCGTTGGAGACGTGGACCTCGTAGTGATTCGGCAAGCCCACTAGCTTCTGGATGGATTGCCACAGCTGAGTTGTGTTGACGCTTTTGCCCAGCAGAGCAGGCTTGAAGATCGCATCTCCGATGAACACATGAGTGCCGATCACGTAGCCGCAATGCTCGGCAGTGTGCGCCTCCAGATTCAGCACCGTCACCTTCAGCCCACCGAAATTGAATGTCGTGCCATCGTCGAAAGAGTCATCATGCTTGTTCCAGTCAAGACTGCCCAGCGTGTGCTTGCGGCCGAAGTAGCGCTGGACGCCGTTGAGGCTCTTGCCAACACACACACGAGGCGCCACTTCAGTGCGGTCAAGAAGCTGTTGGCGTAAGTAGAACGCCGCAGTCTTGTATGTATGACCACCTTGGGTCTCCAGAATGCGCTCAATTTTGTATTCCTTCGACTGTATGAGTTCCAGGAGCTGATCTGCAGAATTCGTAGAAATCCCCTGCGCAAGCTCCTGCGGGTCAAGCACCGGATCGATTACGACGGCTTTGCCAGTGCTGACATCGGCAACGACATACTGCCAGGTGCTTGTGGACTGTGAATAGATCTCATGGACGACTGGCTGGACATCGCTCTGTGGAATGCGCTTGGTTTCCATGGCGTCGTAGGGTGGAAGCGCAGGTTATGTCAGCTCTCTGCAAGTGGTGTGGATGTGGAGTGAGTGAAGTCGCGTGGTGATCCATGCTATATGCTTGTCGTACTGACGCAAGTTCGGACATATTGGTTTCACAACATTTGCTTGTGACACGGAATCTGCGAGCTACCGCTGTCAGCAAACGAAGACATGTCGGTGAGACAAGATGCTATAGTAGATGTCTTTACAATAGAGATGCGATCTGACCGCTGACTCTATGAGAGAGGTCTGACTTCCATCGCAAAGTGAAGTGTGAGATGGCCTAGCCAAGGGGCAAGCGATCTCCATGGCTCGACCAGATGCTGATGAGTACCGCAGCTCGCCTGCAGAAGTGCACAGTCTGTGACCACGCAGGCTTCATGCTCGCGTACATGCTTACGAAACGGCAATGTTGCAAAGATCATGCCAGGTGAGGTGATGGAAAGGTAGAGGAAGAGGACTGGGTGAGGTGAGGTTGAGGCTTGGCATCCTCTCACATCACCTTCACCAAGAGCTTCTCTTCGGACACCAACTTGTCACATGGTAGCTTCGACGTTGCAGCTGCATTTAGCCATCGTAGTACATATAAGACGCTGGGAGACCGACGGAGTGTGTCCCTTGATGCGCAATGCAAAAGGCTCCATGAGTCCTTTGCGTGGCCTCACTCATGAGGATTGAAAGCCATTGCCAGCATGCAGCCCGAACGCCATGAGTACAGCAGCGAACACCATACACTACAGCGTGTATTCGCTCCTCCGTCGTTAGAATAATGAGCTCGCTCCTTCGCGGCACATATCGCCTAGACCAATGTCATGAGTTCTCTGTTCGAGACCAGTGAATAGTGTCTTACAATCAGCGACACTTGCCAACACGCGACCTCTGCATGTACTGAGAGATGCAATGACCACTTCGAGTTCATAGCAAGCCTTTGCGCTTCGTATCGCAGGGGATCGCAGGGGATCCTGATCCATGACACCACGTCCTCTGCTCGCATCTCATCGACCCTCTAGACTTTCCCTTCCGATCCCTTCCCATCTCTACTCCTCGCCTGGCCGGTCCTGTGTTCCTTCTACAACAGCGGCGCTCACTCCCCATCATCACTTTACCTGATCCCATAAGCTATGGACACTCCCTCCCCGCCACGCCCTTCCTCCCGCAACCCTACCCTTACTCCTGCAAAGTTAGCCCTCCTCCGCGCGATCTCCCAGGCAGCTCGCGAACGACAAGCCTTCCCAGAAGACGACTATTCTTCCAACGGTGACCTAGACGTCTCTCTGGAGAAGTTCGAGCCGCTCTTGCAATTCCTGGTCAGGCAGAACCCAACGACGTCTTTTAAACGCAAGGCTGGCGATGCTGACGCTTTGGCCCAGACTAAGCGCTGGCCGCCGGGAAGACTGAAGGGACCAAAGCCGGACTGGCTTTACTTCGGCCGGAGGAAGTGGCATTTGGTACTGCTCGAGCCAGCAAAGGCTGTGCAGGCTGGTCAAGAGGCTGGACAGCGAGATGCTGAAGGTGAGGCAATAATGGGACACTGGAGGAGCAAGGTAACGATTGAAGCTGGCAACATACCTGATTATAGTGCGTGGTCTGTGGACTTTATTCGAGCTAACGAGATACCGCAAGTGGATGACTTACCTGATGATCTAGCCGGTAGAAGAACTAGCAGCTGCGGGACCATGTAGGTGGCTGTTCTCAACCGAAAGCCAGCAGCGACTGACACACAAATTGAAAAGTCTTCATCATACTAAGTCCTACTTTACTAGGGGCGTTCGTGAAGGTTTTCCCAGCAGCAAGGCCGATACATGTAGCACTGCGATGCCGTATATTCGGCGGTGAAGGCAATGAGAGGAGACGCAGCACGTTACCGTGGTCACAATGGTGCGCGTTTCGCGTCGCCAGCGTTCGATGCTACTTCTCCTTCTCCAGAGATGCGAAGCGTGGGTAGTGGCCGTACCAGCCTGGGCGCGGCAGTCGAACGCTATGCTGTTGCGTCTGAGAGAGGCCCGAGCCAAGACGTTGGCATTAAGCCTCATACGCTCATGGCTAGTCTTGTACAGCAGATCTGCAGTGGATCGAATCGTGTGGGAAAGCGCACGAGCATATGGGCCGGTCCGAAGAACGAACAAATCCTACCTCTGCTCTTCCAAATAGCTCTGAAGAGCCCTGTGCTACCATCATGCTCGTCGCGAGTGTACATTGATTGGCACCTGCCACTGTACGCCGAATATGGCCGGAGAGAGCGTACTATAGTACAGCGCTATGTGGCTGCGTGATGGGAGTTTTGCCGGCGCCGGACCATATTGGCTTGCCAAGTTTCACCAATGTCGTCTTCGTACGTGCGGGACAGGGGGAGCGCAGGGCTGATCTCGTGGTGGTCCACATCGCGCCTCCACGCGGACACATCGCCTTGGCCTTTGCTAATAAGATCTGCGCGCCAAGGGCGGAACCATGACCGTACTGCATCAGCATCACCGTCTGCCGTTCGCGCGACTTCGGCGTCAATTGCGCATCTGAATCCTACAAGTGCGTAAGCAGGGTTGAGAATAGCGCATCGATCATCCATCTCTACAAAGTACTCCCAAACGCAATGGCCCCGACATCGGAGGCACTATCACCGATACACCGTAAAATAGATTAGCGAGTCCACGACAATGGAATGGGCGGGCACGGCGATAAACGCCACCACACGCAGAGGTGACGCGGCCCTCCATGCATTGCAGCGAATTATTAGTCGAAGCACGAACGGGAAGCAGCCGCGTATTGCGGGTAGAAGCCACCCGTACGTCTCGTCGGCCGAGCAGGCTATTGAATCCTTGAGTTACAGCTCGTCTTTCGCGACCTCACTTCTTGGCTGCATTCGAGAGATACCGATGAATACCCCTTCACTCAGGCAATTATCTGTCATCAGACCGACCCTTAGGTAAGGAACAACGACATCATCGCGGGAGGGCCTGAGCTCAAGTGGGGTCGGATACAACGTCACATCCAGTCCATTATCTCGACTGCAACTCCGGTCCATCAGAGTTCTCTGTTCGGCGCGCGCATTTAGCCCTGCGGTGATCGGCCAAGAGATAGAACCGGTCTGATCTGCAAAGACAGATCCATTCTGCTTGACAGCCTTCTGCCACCACTGCAGCCAAGGCCTTCGACCGCGCAGGGCGGACTTTGCCTTACTAAAGACCGATCTACCGCCAAGCACTATCTCACGTGGAAGAACTGCGGGTCTTTCTCTCACCTTGACGTAGAATCCTTATAGCCTTTCTGATCCGCATCTTGCCTTAGGCTTGTCTTCTCAGTCAACCTCACAGCCTCTCCTCCACCCAGACTTCAGCCCTATCAGTCTCGGCGCATTCCCTTTGCGATTTGGAAGCTATGGATGCGACCTCGCCGGATGAGTACGACGATCGCATCAGCGAAGTTGGCTCGGGAGAAGACGATAGAGAACCAAAGCAAGAGGATGCGTCTGCCTCTCCCACAGAGACCATATCTGGTAAGGGACATTCGTCCAAATCTGGCCACCTGCAGAAGCGACGACGAGTGACAAGAGCGTGTGATGAATGTCGCCGCAAGAAGATCAAGTGCGATGGAAAGCAACCATGTACTCACTGTACAGTGTACAGCTACGGTATGTGCTAGCAATTGACCTCAACACCAGGTATAGCCCCCGATTGCTGATGTTGTCCTCCCAGACTGCACCTACGATCAGCCCTCCAACCGCAGGCGGAACCCGGCGCCTCAGTATGTTGAGAACCTCGAACACAGAGTGCATCGTGCGGAGAGCCTCTTGCACATCTTGATACCAAATCTCGACCTCAGTGACCCCGGAATTGATGCGGCAGTGGCGCAGGGTTGGATACCTGGTGCACCCGGGAAAGGGAGTCCTGCAGCAGCACGGCCAGCGAAAGGATCGCGACCATCGCTGGCACCCACAATGGAGAATAAGTCCGACACAAATCTCGAGTCCATGGTTCGTGCTGTCGCGCAAATGGATATTGACGAATCCGGAAATTGGGACTATCATGGCCACTCGTCCGGCCTTAGCTTCATGCGGCGAATGCGCGAGCAACTGGGCGACATTATGGGCCCCGAGACACCCTCTACGCCTTTCGTCAAAAGTCGGCCAAGATCTCAGATTGTTGACTCGCCGCGCTCTTCCACAATGGACTCTCCATCTGCAGATTCGAGTGCTGCAACAGAGCTTCCACCGCGTGATGTTGCCCGTCAACTGTGCAACAACGCGGTTGAAGATGCCACAGCTCTGATGAAGTTCATCCACAAACCGTCCTTCTGGCACTCATTCGAGCGTATGTACAACGTTCCGCCTGAGAGTTGGGCGGACGAAGAGCACAGATTTTTGCCACTTCTATACAGCGCAATGGCGCTCGGCTCCTTGTTTGGGAAAAACGAACATAGCAATTTGAACCAATTCGGTTATGAGCAGGCGATACAGCAAGGATTCTCATACTTCAAGGCTGCTCGGCACATGATGGACATCGCCGATTGCAGGGACATCACGTCAGTGCAGGCTGTCATCTGCATGATTCTGTTCATGCAATCATCTGCGAAGCTCTCGCAATGTTACGCCTACGTTGGTGTAGCAATGCGGTCGGCACTGCGCATGGGATTGCATCGCGCGTACGCTGGCACATTCAACCCCATCGAGCTAGAGACCCGGAAACGTGTCTTTTGGGTGATCAAGAAGATGGACATCTATGTCGGAGCTATGCTTGGCTTGCCACAGACATTGAGTGACGAGGACATTGACCAAGAGTTCCCGACTGAGGTCGATGATGAGTACATCACCGCACAGGGTATCAAGCCAATGCCGGAAGGCCAGGTCTCGATGATGACCGCATTCAATGCCCACATACGACTAGTCATGCTCGTTCACAAGATCGTGCGCAAGGTGTATCCGATCAAAGTGCAGACGTTGGGAGGACAGGCAGACAAGTCATACACCGTACCATTCTCGGTGATTCGAGAGATCGAGTCGGATCTGGAGCAATGGAAGACCACTTTGCCATCGGTGCTGAGTCCCGGCGCAACGGCCGACCGCTACGGGAGAGTACAGCACCTACTACGACTGTCGTACGCTTTTGCACAAGTGCTGCTCTATCGACCATTCCTGCATTTCACAGCAACGGAGAAGCGCAGCAAGCCGATCGATCCACGCGCATACGCATGTGCAGCATCCTACGTGAACGTGTCGCGCAACATCATCCACATAACGACGCAGATGAAGCAGCAGGGGATGCTGAACGGTGCCTTCTGGTTCATGATGTACACGACCTTCTTCTCGATTCTGTCGCTTGTATACTTCGCCGCAGAGAACCCAGACAACGCGACGACCAACGCGGTTATCAAAGACGCATTGCAAGGTAAGGAGGTACTGGCAGCACTCGCCACGCGCAGTATGGCTGCAGATCGCTGCACGGAGACACTGAACGTCATTTTCTCGAGGCTTCCGGAGTGGATGCGCGAAGGTAAGCAGAATCCAGTTATGAGTAAGAAGAGGACGCATGGATCAGGCCCTGTACCGCAGATAGGTGCAAGAGGTAGCCATCCCGACGTTTCCGTTGCCAGCCTTGAGCCCCCAGGTCCTGGACATCCTCGACGGGCAAGCACCTTCCCGCGGCACGGAGTAATGCAGCCCACGGTTTCAGAGCCTATCATACCTGATGGATCATCGTGGAGCACAAACTCCGATTCGGCATCTGGTTTTGGTCCCAACACTCCCACATCGAGCGAATTTGAGCAACGCAACTTCCTCGATCTGCCGAACATGTCGAGCTCTATGCCTGGCATGATGCAGAACCAGATGGCGCTTCCTCCCAACTTCGCCAATCCCGCTATCCCAGATGTCTCGGCTATGATGTTCCCAGGTGGCGGCTCAGAGCCGTTCCTCTACCCCAATCAGCCTTTGACCACGTTCGAGAATACTCAGCAATTCGCAAAGAACCAGTACTTCAATGACCTGGCAGGTAGCGTTGGCCCGGACAGCATGACCAACAGCGCAGTCGGAACGCCTCAAACCAGTCATCCTCGTGTGGCAGGGCCCCAGCGCACACGTGACGACAATATGGAGGCGCAGTTCTTTGCTCTGCCACCGTACCTAGAGCAAGGCCGTTCGCAACAGCGACAAGGCCAGCAGCAAGCCGCTACCAGCTTCCCCCAGAACAACCGGCAGTTCAACAATTACGGCCAGATGCAGCAGCCAGGCATGCAGCAGATACCCAACGGCTGGCCGCAGCAACAGCATACGTTCGGCAATAACCAGTCCGCAAGCCAAAATTTCGCCAATATCAATATCCAGGACTTGTTTGGTGGTGCTGAATGGAACGCGATGATCATGGATCCTGGATTTAGGCAATGACAGGAGGAGATGATCGGGCAGCACATGCGGGCGCCGCCTGAGGGTATGAGAGGAAGGCGGAGTGGAGTTTCTCGTGGATATGGATGAGATGGAGGAAGTTGTGGCGCATATATGATACCTAAGACGGCTATGTGAAGATGGTAGGGACACGGTGCGATAGTTCCTACACCCAGAAAATATTGATGTCTGACCCAAAGTGTTCCCCTGGCTCGAAGTTGTTGTCAGTAGTCACCACGCATCGAATTCAGCGGAAGTCATGGCCAGACGTACCTATTGGAGAGCGGTCGTGGCTCGGAGCTCCGTACCTACCGCTCACTCCGAAACATTCATTCACTAGTCATGCGCACTGGCTTGAATGCAGGATCTCTATCGTAGCATGTCTTGGTATTTGACACATGTGGATGTCCCCAGCCAATCGATTGTTGGAGTGAGAACGCGTGGCGTGTGGAATGGGAGAGGAGATTGCAACTTATCTCTTGGTTGACACCCTTCGACAATGAGCGACATAATCGCTCATTCTCATGATGCCTCTTACCTTGTGCCGGGATGCAGTGACGACGTGGCGGTGGTGAAGCTAGGACATGGCCTCGCCATATGTTTACGGTATTGCAGGTCACATAAGCGTGAGAGGAGAGCCTGCAGTAGTCGCATCTCAAGGCACACATCAACGGATCTGCTGGAAGTCTCCTTGCTTTCTCAATCACAGAGACTCTATCCTTGCCAACACCGCAAGATGCACATAAGCGTATCTACTGCATTGTGCACGCTTCTGATTGCTCTACTGCTCACCTGCGTAGAGATCGCACAGCCTCCAGCAGACCTCAAGCCAAAAGTCTTCGTGATCGGTCTTTCGAAGACAGGTACGACCTCCTTAGGCGACGCTCTGCACTTGCTCGGCTACAAGCGTCTAGGCTGGAAAGACATC